>JADKLZ010019686.1:3597134-3621197 GCA_021533235.1 Biomphalaria straminea | reverse complement strand
CCGTCTGTCTGTCTGCCTTAGCTCAATCCGTCTGTCTGTCTGCCTTAAACACATTTCTCCCACTTCATATTCTCGGATCTATTTGAAACTTGCACAATTTTACATAATCGATGACAATGCACAATAATACAAAAAAAAATTAACTAACTAGTTCACAATGTAGCGGTAATTAATTAACTTAGCTCTGTTGGAAAAAGGGGTCTGAATCTTGCAGTGTTGAGAGATATGACAGTGATTTTTCAGTTCTTCCCCTATATATATATATGTTTATATATAGATATATAAGTTATTTATATATTTTGCTTCTTTTAAGTGTATTTTAGTTTCCGTAACATTTCCTTTTTTAAAAAAATTTCGTGAACTTGGTGACCCTTAGAGTAGTAGTTCTCAAACTTTTTTTTTACCCTTATAGTTAACACTTGCTCACTGACCCATAATGCGGGAAAATATATTTGGGATACCGGTATGGTTTTTTTTTTTCTAAACAGAATGTATGGGTTCCTTGTTTAAACATCGGTTTAAGTTCCTGGTTCATGAATATTTCAATAACCGTGTAAATAGTCTAAGAGCTGAGCCGAAGGCTCTAAGTTTGAAAAAAACCTGTCTGCATCCGTCCGAGAACAAACACAAACAGTAAAAAAAAAAAAACATGCGGACCACAGGCCTGTCTGGGAGCGAGCCGAGTCAATGCTTATAGAGCATTGCTGTTTCCAATACCACTCGGTGGCACCGGGGGCCTCCACCATCTACCTTCGTTGTACCAAGCTAACTGTGCGGAATCCGCCATTGATGAGACGGTCCCTTGAGGAACAGCGCATGGATTTGTGACTGGTTTTGTGGGAGCTTTCTTACAAATCCGCACCGTGAAGGGGCAAGACTCTCGTCCGCCCATGGGCACTCCCACGGGAATCATATTTGTTATCCTTTCGCCTAGCCACTTCCTCTTGTGAGCCGTTTCCACGGGAGCGCCACGTTGAGGCAGGATAACGTGCTCCCGTATTTCAATAACCTGCTCATCTATTAGCATCGATTTATCTGTGATTGGGATCTGATTTTGTCCACGCGCATAGGGGTTCAATACCTAGTCATGAATATACGAGAAGAATGTTTTCAAAACTGTGATTTAGGTCGCCATAGTTTAGTATTAGATTAAACAGGGGCGAACAGTGCTTTTAAAAGTTATATCTCAATGTTTTAACTCTTTCTCTCCTAACTGACGATACCAACGTTGTTTCCATCAGAATATGGTAAATAATTACGGAGAGAAAGAGTTAATACAAAACTTCTTATTAATTACATTTATTATATTTGTATGTAAATTTTGAAAACTATATTTGTGTTTATCAAAAGTATTTACTTTTGTATAAACTCAATCATTTTTTTATATCTTAAAAAAACCTTGTATACATTTTAAATACATGAACAAAAAAAAATTTGAAAAATATATTTAAAAAATCTCTATGGCGTTATAAATCATGAAATCCAGTCTCTAGTAGGTATATTACAATGAACAGTGTATTTAATCATGAACGATATACAACCCCTCAATAACCTGATTGCTTATATGGTCCGGACGTGGATATGTTAACCTGTTTGTCTTGTGTGTTACTGTAAACGAAAGTATAATCTGAATTAACCATTTAAAAAAAATAAAAACATGAAAAACTGATTTTATTTAGACAATTCGCTAATGCTCCTATATCTGCAACTATGACTTTATAATTTATGAAGTCCAGCAGGTATATTACAATGAACAGGGTACTTAATCATGAACTATATACAACCCTTCAATAACCTTCACTGCTCAACAATATTACATGGTCTGGACGTGGATACATTAACCTGTTTGTCTTGTGTGTTACTGTAAACGAAAGTATAATCTGAAAAAAAAAATTGTCAAAAACTTGATCACCACACATTTACCTAATTAAATCCGATTGGATGTCGATGTTAATATACGTAATAAAATATTTGGTTTGGTTGCTTCAACAAAAAAAAAGATTTTATGTAATTAACCTTTAGCTGAACAAACTTGTACTTCCTCTCTGACTTTTGTACAGAATAGAGACTGTTTCAATGGCAGGCGTGCTTTTTAAAAGCAAATTAATATTGACAAATTAATCCATTTTTAAAATAATTTTTTATCTTGTTCCCCTACACACACACTTACACACATTTTGAATTAGTAAAGAATTATCCAAAATAAAAAACATTTCATCATTCACCTACAAAAACATCACAAACGAGAACAATTGAAACAGGATCGCAATGGCAAAGAGCTTTCTCATTAAACCGTAGTTTCAGACTTACATTGACCATAGTCCATAGAGTAACTGAAGCTTTGACAAGCACTAGCATTCAATGAAATAAAGTTGTTTATTATAAACATTATGCAGAATGTGTTGATACTTCTGGTTTGTTAGTGCTGGACATTGCAAAGCGAGTCATTAGTTCAAATACTTCTTCTTCTTCTTTAACTGTCACGTAGAGTTCAGCCTTCGGCTCTTGGAACTCTAGACCAGCAAAAGTGAACAACAGCTCCCTCTCACCGGACTGAAGGTGAACAGTGTACACTGTTTTGTCTGGCAGGTGGGTCAGACTCGCGGCAAGAGGCCACGTATACTAAGACCCCCGCCATTTTCCTTTAGTTATACCAGGCTAATTGCGGGATACGTCATTTATGCCCCTTGAGGAACAGCGCCTGGATTGTGACAAGTTTGTGGGAGCTTTTTTACAACTCCGCACAGTGCAATGAGGATGCTCTCGCACCCCCTTAGGCATCCCGACCGGAGTCTTGTTTTGCTACCCTTTAGCCTAATCGTCTCCTCCTACGATCGTTTCTACCCGTTTAAGAAGAATAAGAAGAAGAACCCCAACTAATGGCAAGTACCCATTAGACTTAGAGCTACCAAATATCCCGAAATTAATATCAGTCTTCTCCAGGATTCCAACACGGGAACCTCCGGTTCGTAAGCCAAGCGCTGTACCACTCAGCCACCTCGCCCTCTCACAAACTTCAAGGTTTCTTGTTGAATCTCTTTTGTAAATGTATTATTGAATGTAAACAATATTGTGTTCATGGAGTGTGCTCAATCTGTGTATGGTTTCTGGTTGACGAATTATATTGTTTTAGTTCGTAAAGAGGTTTAATTCTATGTTTTTTTTTTATCTAGCTATGGGTTTCCAGCATACAACAGGATTTTCTATCCTCAGATTCAACTCGAGATAGAACTTATTCTAATTTTACACTGTATTCTAATTTTACACTGTAACTGTCCTTATATGTTTCATGTCTCTGAATCACAGTCTTTCCTTCTGTACCAATATCTTCATCACCTAATGGCCCAAAGTGAGCATTTTGTGCAACTTTGTTACGAGAAGAAACAAATCCTCAACTGGATTACAAGTGCCTCAAAATTTCATTCTCCTGGGGGACTAATCCTGTTACTATAAAACTGCGGGACAATCAAAACAAGTAAATCCATAGCCGCCCCCCCCCCCCCCCCGGTCTGTGTGCGCAGCTTTTCCTGTCTTCAGTGACTACCAGCTTCCACTTTGATTTTACGCCTCTTTTGTTCTGAACTATTTCAAGCTGGAGAGGGAAAGATGGTGGCACGGGGGGGGGGGGGGATAATGGTTGTCCCGCGTTACCACCAGTGACGTCAGAGCACTATTTTGGTTTGAGGATTTTATACAGTCCATTGCGTCATCAGAGCGCGTGTTGTGGTGTTCCCAACTAAAGGATTGAGCAAATCCCACATTATGCGACATTGTGCTATGAAAAGGTTTATGGGTCAATCTCTATAGAGACAACTCGTTGCGAAAAGGCAGAGAAGAAAAAAAAATGTCAATCTATTGAAAGGCTTGACAAAATTATTGCCATCCATTGTGTAACAGGGTTATAACATTATAACCTCGTATGATTTATTCCCTTATTTTATTTCTCTAATCAGAAATGCATCGTATCTATTTTAGTGACTTTAATTATTAGCTAAGCTAAGCTATCTATGCGACACTTTACGTCTCAGAAAATGATCCTTTGCCTTGGCAGCTTTTCATGTGACTTGCCAATCATTAGTGCACATCTAATGTCAGGTACCCAGCAGAACTTGGTGGCCTCAGAGGCGACCTAAAGATCCCGAAATAAAAACTCACAATCTTAATAGTCGAACTGAAATGTATATGAAACTACTTGTATATCCTCTTAGCCTGACCCATTTCTAGTCAGTCATCTTAATAATTATTAATGACATTCAACAAAAGACAATAGGGGACTTATTATGCGAAGAAGTAGACCCAGTTAGAGGGATGGGTATTTTCATTGAAGTAGACCCAGTTAGAGGGATGGGTATTTTTATTGAAAATAATGAATTGTGCCTCTGCGGAATTACACACAGTCTCTCTGGGGGGGGGGGGGCCCCACTGCGATCGTTGTTTTTTTTTCCTTTTTATTTGAGCTTATTGTGGAGGGCACTAATCTATATGTGCCAGTCGAGGGAGGAACACAACGGAAACAGTAATGGCTTTGGTTGGCTGGCTAGAGAGTGCAGCTAATTGCCACGAAGGGCTCACGATAGCACTGCGTGGCTGGGTATCAGTTACTTTGGCTATCACACGGAGGCATGTCGTTCTGATGTACTGATAGAGTGTTTTTGTTTTCAATTACCTGGGACAGCTCACGATGTAGGACTACTGTATCGGATCATGTAGGTTTGCGTCATCTGTGATAGCATATATATTGACTTCTTGGATAGTTCGTACGAGCATTGCTGGAAACTATAAACGTATCATATCAGAGTGTTATAGGTACAGGTTTCTTTCGTCATGTCATTAGCGTATTGTAATCGGAACTGTAGTGAGGGGGGGGGGGGAAGCGATGGGGACACGATCCCCGGGCGCTTTTCACAAGGGAAGGGGGGGCGCCACACACTGAGAGGCGCCCCAAAAAAAATTTCTTTAGATATTTCAGTTAGGTAATAAATTCCAAAGTTATTTGTATTTTATTATTATTAAATACATTTGATTTATGAGCCTATATATATATTTCTGTGTTATGTTCGTTTGAAATGGGGGGCGCCAATATTGCACCTTGCAAAGTGTGCTAATCATGCTCACTATGTCTCTGGTTGTACTTATCTATAAGTTTATTGTCCCTTTTCTTTAGTTTATTGTACTTACTTTGGAGTTTTTTGTACTTATTTCTAAGTTTATTGTACTTATATCTAAGTTTATTAAGTATATATTGACATTTATAGACTACAATATTTCTAGTAGGCATTAAAAGAAACGTTACTCATTCTGGGGTCAAGGCGCCTGGTGGGGTCGAGACGTCCTGACAACTGAGGGTGAAAAAAAAGGGGGGTATCGAGGTCAGTTTATTTTTCCAGTGGAAACACAAAAAGTTTTTGTAGTCTCAAAACATATGAGAAACTTTGGTGGACCAGAGTAAAAGTTTGAGAAACAATGCCTGCATTAAAGTACGTATGTTTTGGGCCTCTTCATTTACTTTCCATTTAAAACTAAATTCTATTTTTGACCCGCTAGTTACATTCGTTATTACCCTGGTAGCAATATTTGAATAATAAATTTAATGCAGGTTCAAAGTTGAAATTAAAATAAATTCAGTCTTAGAACCACTCATCCTACATTCAGTCTATCAGTAAGAAATAGAAAACACTCTGGCTTAATTGATAAACAGTTGTCTTTCTCAGTTGTTATTGTCTACTTATCGATCTATTTATCTTTAAGCTCGATTCTTATCCAGGCGCCAGTCGTTCATGGTGCGTCCTGTTTTCAAATCAATATTATTTTATGAAAAAGTCATAAACACTAGCTAATAGCACATTTCTCCCGGAAGCAGTTCTGTTATTCATACAAGAAGAGTAAGGTAAATTAATTCCAGTTCCGGGTCAAATCTCCAAAAAGCCCGCGCAGTCTTGTAGCACATGAAACTCCACGCGGTGGTGTCTGCCATATCTACGACTGAGTAAACTTTTCTAAAAGGTACCATCTCTCTGTTATTTATTTGAAAACGTGCTGGCCAAACTTTGACATCCGGTATGACTTTTAAGGAAATATAAACGCTTTATTCGCATCCTCTGTTTTGTCCCCAAGCTTTTAAAATACTCAGAAAGATACAAAGATAAATACACATTCCTCGTCCCATATGCCACGACAAACTTCTACAAATGCCCCTTCTTCCCTAGTGCTATTAGAGCATGGAATGGTTTGCCTGAACCAGCCAGGAAAATCGGTAACAATGTTCAATTTAAGTCATTGGTTAACATGCATGACGTTAAGGACGTAATCATCGTCTTTTTTTAAGTAGTGTCTGTATTGCATAGGATAAGATAAATACTCCCCTGACTAAATAGTCGAACTATTTATTTATTTCCATATAAGTTCTAGCGATGAAAACACTCTGCTTGCTAAGCTGCCTACATGATGTACTATAAGCTGCACTAAGTTTTCTATTTTGGTCACGAAAGAAAATGGTGAATTTACTATGGTGAACTTATGGACCTCTCTCTCTCGGACCACGGCTGGGACCAAGGACAAATTGTTGACCCATCACCAGATGTTTAGTTTAAGACAGACTATTTTTGTAGTGTAGCTAGATCTCCACAGAATAGCATAGAGTTTGTGATGAACTAGAGACTGTGGGGGCGACAGTGTTTATCTCCTTTGTGTAAATCCCCCCCTTATTGATTTCTCTGGCATTCAACACAGACTCGGTATTGGCGGTATGATTAGCAGCTAATGCTACAGCCAACATCGGAGATAACAGACTTTCTCACCCCCCTGTATCTTGTGTTTTCTGATCTAGATAAGGAAGCCTTAGAACATCTCTCCATTTTCATTATATGCATCATCTTCTTACCAAAGTCTTATCATGTAAGATGTATAAGATCTATACATGTATAGTGTATCAGATATTTAGTCAGTGATACATCCAGTAAGTTCGACTATTTAGTCATGGGAGTCTCTATCTTATCTTATACAATACAGACACTACTTTAAAAAAAGATGATGATTACGTCCTACGCAAACTTAAAATATATTGCCATATAACAAGAACTTCGGGGCTCCCAAAGACCTTCCTCCAGGGAACAGTACCAGGAAAAAGAAGAAGAGGCAGACAGAGAAAGCGGTGGGAACACAACATAAAAGAATGGACGGGCCTACCATTGAAAGACGTTCTAAACAGGGCAAAGGATAGAGAGGAATGGAGAAAGACGGTCTACAAGTCTTGCTTGGTGTCCAAATGTCCACCAAACTAAGGGATAGGTAACAGGTAACAGACCATGACACTGTGGATGAATCGATTTCGTGATGTTCAGGGTAAAAACTAACAGCCGTTCACTTCCTATAGCTGGTACAAAAATATTTAACCTGGTCATTTGGTACGTTACGCTACGTTGGTCCCGGGCTCGAACCCCCGTTATATCCTCGACGAAATATTTTTGAAGGGACGTGTAGAAGTTAAACAGATAGTGAAACTTTAAGTAGAAAACCTCGAATTACACTTGGTAAAAACTATGCAAAGTTGAAATACCTATTTCATTTAACGTTATTTAAGTAGAATTAAAACCCAAAAAATGATATGCAAAATCAGCCAAATAATTATAATAGTGGTGAGAGCATTAGTTCGACACATTATATTGTTGGTTTTACATCTATATTTATTTTAGCATTAGCTGGTTATGGCCATGAGGGCGTTAGAATGGGTATTACTGATCTTGTGAATTGGATTTTGATATACCGGTATGGAGAATGTTCACTTAACATTTTGTGTTATATATTTTGCCACGAAAATGAAAGCAGAGTGTGACAATGGGTTTATCAGTTTAGCGGACAAATTGTCATCTAATAAATAAAAGGAAAACAAAGTCGTATGTATGGTATGTATGTATGTATTAGGGACCTGCGAATATTCGATATTCGATTCGAATTTCGAATATTAAAAGAATATTCGAATTCGATTCGAAATTATTTTAAATTTTCGAATGTTCGAATATTTTCAAAAAAAGTAATGCTTTTTTTTGTGGATAATTCAAGCTCGGTTTTGGTGTGCAACTTTCAATCAATGCTGCTTTAGATGCTCAAAAAATCATTCAGAACCTAATCAGTCATGTTCACAGGATTGCTGGCTTTTTTTCATTCATCAACTGTTGGTCAAACTATGTTGTCCAAATATCAAACTGATCAAGGAATGAAGGAATCAAAGCCTCCTTTAGATGTTATTACTAGATTCAATAGTACATATTATTTGCTGGAATGGATTGACCAAAACTCTGTTCCTGTCTCTCTTGCACTTGTAGAATGTGGTGTTAAAAAGAAATGTGCAAGAAATCCACCAAAACCATTAACACAAACTTTACAAGATACTCTGAAAGCTTCTCTTCCAATTCTCAGACCAACAGCAGAAGCAACAACAGTTTTGAGTGCTGATTCCAATGTCAGCATAAGTTTGATCTATCCTTGCATTTTTACATTGAAGGAAGAGTTAGTGTCCAAATCACCAACAGGTCTCCAACAATTTCGAGATGAGCTATTGAAACAACTTGGAGCAAGATTTGATTTGACAATGGATCATCTCCTGGCAGCCACATTCATTGATCCAAGATTTAAACACTACTTATTTTCAGAAGCTGAAACTAAAAAAGCTGTCTTATTTGTAGAGACAATATTGGCTAACTCTGACGGAAGCAAAATTGGCAAAAATTCTGATGAATTGCCACGTGAAAGTCTTGTTCAAGACAGGAATAGGCGAAGCCTTATGGATTCAATGTTCAAGAAAGTGCATGATGCTCAAGGAGATACCAGAATCAACAAAATTTCCACCATTTCTGAGCTAATAAGGATGAAGTCAGTTTGTATTCGAAGCAAGCAGTTGTAAATCGAAACATTTTAAAAGTATTAATATTTTTCCACTTTTGGCCAGAGCAGCTAGGAATTTGCTTGTAATTCAGGCAACAAATTGTTCATAAGAAAGAGTTAATTCAGTAGGAGGACAAATTATTACTGACCATCGTCACAATCTCTCGGAAAATAATGCTGAAACTTTGATTTGGGCCAAAATAAATAAAGATCTACTTTTTTAAAACGCGAGGGCGCGGTGGTTGAGCGGTAAAGCGTTTGGCTTCCGTACTGGAGGTCCCGGGTTCGAATCCTGGTGAAGACTGAGATTTTTATTTCGGGATTTTCGGGCGCCCTTGAGTCTACCCAGCTCTAACGGGTACCTGACATTAGTTGGAAAAAGTAAAGGCGGTTGGTCGTTGTGCTGGCCACATGACACCCTCGTTAACCGTAGGCCACAGAATCAGATGACCTTTACATCATCTGCCCTATAGACCACAAGGTCTGAAAGGGGGAACTTTTTTTAAAACGCCTGCTTTGCAATTTAATTATTGCTAACATTTTAATGTGTTTCAGTATAAATAAACATAATATAATAAAAATTTTGAATTTCAAGTTTTATTTTGCACTTGTTGGTTGTCAAGTTTTTTCAAGAATATTCGATTCGAATTCGATTCGAAATTCGAATATTTTCTGATATTCGATTCGATATTCGATTCGAAACAAAATTCCTGATTCGCAGGTCCCTAGTATGTATGTATGTATGTATGTCCCCGTATAGAAATCAAAACCGTTTCACCGATCTTGACAAAACTTGACAGAAATGTTCCTTGGGTACTAACTTAGACCTGTGTGTATTTATTGTAACCCTAAAACAAACTTAGAACCCTAAAAAAAATAAAGTTGCCCAACTCTATTACAGCTATAGATCTAGGCTTTGTTTAGAAATGTTGACATGAGAAAAGATCGAAAGGATTTAGATCTAGATCTAATTTTAAGAAATACACTTTGCACGAAAGGTTACACATCTCTCTATTCCTAGATCTAGGTCAATCTAGGTCTAGGTCTAAAACTGTAATTGAACTCCAAGATGATAGAATTCCTCTTTGCAAAGATAGTTTTAAGCTTTAACACATGAACATACTAATTATAGTCCATTCATTTCATATTTTAATCAAGTTAACATTGAAATTTGTTTTCTAAAGCATTTTTACATGATTGCAACTATTATCGTAATATCGCGTAAATTAAGGTCAATAGGCTATTCTTAGCTTCATTCATATTTTTTTAGCGTGAATTCACGCATTCGCTTTACTTACTTACAACATTATTATTTTCTTTAATTGTTTCTAATGCACTATATCACTGACTTCATCGGCAATACGCAAGTTAAGACCCGCGGGCAGCGGGTAATATCTGTCTAGTCTAATATAAAATACTGTGAAAACAGGTCTACCCGATTTGTAAAAAGCTTTTGTTATTTAATAGACGTAAATGTAGTTTTTATTTTTTAAGGCTTTCCGGTTGTGGAAGGGACATTAAACAGACACTGCGGTATCCGCAATGATTAAAAGAGCATTTGTGCCAAGTTGTATCAAGATTAATCAAACGGTTTTGATTTGTATGCGGGACATACATTCATGCATACTCCTTACACTCTACTTTATATATCAAGAGATTATTATTGCAATGACACAGGGCTCAGGTCCCAAGAGTATACCAAAGGTCTATGACATATAGATCTACCTGACTCTTGTCTTGAAATGTTGTTACTATGATGTAATATGATAATGTGTTCAACTGATCGAATACTAAACCTTTGTTCTCTTCATCTGTATTCCAGTATGGATGGTGCTGATTTGTGTTTTGAGATTGTCAAAAGAGCTTCCTCTGGATTTGTTTACAGTGAAGCTGTATCGAGGTAATTTTTATTTAAAAATATAAATAATTCTATTTGTTTCGTCGGTTTTCAGGTTATAAAACTTATTATCGCGTGTGTGTGTGTGCGTGCGTGTGTGTGTATGGGGAGAGATCAGTCTAGTCCACTGTCTTTTTAGGTTTTAAATGTAGATCTGTATCGAGAAACTAAAATCTTCCAAATCATATATCTACACAGATCCAATATTCGATCCAATATTCTGTGTAGATTGCTGTCTTTTAATGTTTCTAAGTCTGGATCTATATCACCAAAGAATATTTATACATGTGCCTAACCAGTAATCGCTCTTACATAAAGTCATTAGCTTCATGAAAAGAGGAGGATTATTTAAAAAACTATGTTATTTTTTTTTATTCAAATTATTCAGATGCTAAAATTTTGTTGAACATTCAAACTATTTCAGTCATAGCCAATCCTGTTGGCCGCATACATGCGATATACTAACATCCATTTTGCTAGAAAGATTCTGGTTGTTTTTACACAGCTTACATCAACTCTTGTCTGTCTGGTAAAACATTTGTACACGTTAGTTCTTTAACACCCACTCTCGGATTAAGTTGACATTGTGCACTGCTGCTTCTATTACCTGACAAAACAAGAATCAATAAAGAAAAAAAAAACACAACGATTAGTTAATGTACTATTAGTAATAGTTTTGTTTGTTTGGTATATTGAACGAGGGAAAAGAAATTAAACTTGACAGATGTGGTGGTTTAACTTGAGTTAGTCCCCATGCGGAATCTTAAGCCCTCAGTGAATTTTTTTTATGCATTAAAAAAAAAACGATCCTGTAAACATTCACCAAGATACCGCCTTCTTGCCTTCTTCGTTCCCCTGTCACATTTGGTCCAGACAAGTGATAGGATAATAGTGCAACGAGAAAGACAAAAGCTTAACAGAAACAGTTGGTAAAAATATTTATTATGTCTGGTCAATCAAACATATCATTAATTGTATAACTGATCCAAACTAATTAAAACAATTACTTTTAATATAAGCTTTTTTATTATTACTAGTCGACCGGCGGCCTAGCATACGCAGCTATTTTGTGAATGAAAATGGTGCGGATGTGGATATTAAATGTAAGTGAGATTAAAAGGGGAAAGCTAGAAGGATATGACTCCACGAAATATATGTGAAGCGGTCGCCATTTTCTCGTGGACTATTCGCAGAGTGATCTTTCCTTTACTTCTTCTCGCTTGAACTTTTGAACTTTGAGAAGAAGAGAATTATATATATATAGATAGATAGATTATTATTATTAATGCTTTCCTTGTTCCAATACCCCAACAAAGAAACATTAATTGTTTACGTACATAATTATTATATAAAAATTTGTTATTCACATGGGACATAGTATGAGTAATATCATTGATGTCTTTAATAAATTGTGCTGTTTCCCAGCCACTACATGAGACAGATCCTTGAAGCCTTGAGATACTGCCACACGAACAACATCATCCATCGAGACCTCAAGCCTCACTGTATACTTCTAGCCTCTACCGAAAACTCCGCTCCAGTCAAACTAGGGGGATTCGGTGTGGCCACACAACTTCAGGATGGTCAGCTCATTTCTTCAGGTCAGTCAACTTTTTTTTTAAATTTCAAAATATTATTTTTGCAAAGTGTTGATATAGTTGAAGAATGGGAACATATACTTTTTAAACCGTTATGGCTTTGTTTATTTTTTAGCGATCTATTGGGAAGATGATGTAAAGGTCATCTTTTTTTTTTGTGGCCCACAATTAATGAGGGTGTTATGTGGCCAGTGCTACGACCAACTGCCTTTACGTTTTCCAAACTAATGTCACGTATCCATTAGAACCTAAATTCAAAATCACAATCTTCACCAAGATTCGAATCCAGGACTCCTGGTTTGGAAGTCAAGTGCTTAACCACTCAGCCACCTCGCTTCTGTTTATAAGAGGCACATTCCTCGTTCCATATGCGAGGACATATTTGTACAAATGCTCTGTCTTCCCTAGCGCTATTCGAGCATGGAATGGGTTGTCTGAGCAAGCCAGGTAAACCAGTGACTTGGCAGAGCTTAGGTCATTGGTTAATATGCATGACTATATGCATGACTGTTTAAAATCATCTTCTTTTTTTGAAGTAGCGTCTGTATCATATAAAATAAGATATGATTTGAGATTTGGCAAATTTGAATATTTTTATTATTGTCTCTCCATACAACAAGATACATCAAGGGGACACAGTATTAAATTGTTACAGTTTTAATTCTTTCAATTCACAAATAACAATAGAAATACAATGTTTCAAATTGATTTGAAAATAGTTTGAAGTAGACCTATGTTTACATTGCTAAATAAACTGATAATAATCGATCTCGACCTATCCAGAAATCGTATTGATCCTTGAGCCTCTCTTCTCATCGTCTTATAAGAAAATTTTTAAAAAATGAAGCTCTCAATTGGGATCTTCACTGTTCATCTAAAACACATATAGTTTTAACAGTTTATCTTTTTAGTTTACTTCTTTTCATGTAATGAGTGTGTACTTCAGCGGAGCAGCTATTAATTAATATCTAATTAAAGTTTTTATAAATAGTTGCTTCGCTGTTTTTTTTTTCTTCATTCTATTTTTCATGTTTGAGGTATATGTCTGGCGGGTAGCTATCGCGGATGAACCGCCCAGTGATTTCCACATCAGGCAGTTCTCGGTTTAGTTTATAGTTTCCACTCTTCTACATATTGTAATATTTTGTGGGTTTCTTTCTCCTTGTAGGTCGAGTGGGGACCCCACAGTACATGGCGCCAGAGGTTATAGACAGAAGGCCCTACGGCAAGCCCGTGGACATGTGGGGCTGTGGGGTCCTCTTGTTTATACTCCTGGGAGGATGTCCGCCTTTCTGTGGTACCAAAGAACGACTTTATGATATTATTGTCAAGGGGAACTATGTGGTAAGATTTTTTGTCTAATAAAAACGAAGTTATCTCCCTTTGGTAGAAATGTTCGTTTATTCTCTGGTTAAAAAAAAAACAAAAAAAAATACTGTCCATTATTTCATTTATCATTTAAATTTTATATCAGTAAAACAAACAAACATTGTAACTATATATAATATATATAATATATAAGTATGTTTGCATATAAGGTTGGTTGCTGGTAGTTGCTGTAACAATGAGTTGAAGTTTCTTAATTTAGTTGCTGTGGATAGAGCAATGGTCACTTAATGGTCAAAAAGAAACATGCATGAAAACATTATTACACCAAGTGGGCTGGATTATGAATCTGACTTGGGTTTTCTATTTCAAGATCTAATACTAGTTGTGCCTAAGCCAACACTGTAACCCTCTTTGCCCACCCCCAGATATCCACATAGTGTCAATGTACTGGTACACTGAAATAATAATAAAGTACATTTATTTGAGCATATTTTTTTTTTTAAATAGTGAACATGTCATCTCTTTATGCTTTGTGATTCTTCAAAGTCCTGATTGTTAAAAAAAATTGTTCCTAAAATTAGTAACTGATCTAAATTATCAGGTTGTCACTAAATTAACTAACTCATTATTATTATACTTTTTTTTTCTTATTCATAAATTTTTATTATTGTATTCATAAATCTTTATTTCAGTGTTTTCAAATCTCTTTATTATTTTCTGTATAAATCTTCACTTTCACCTATCCCTTATTTTGTTAGGCCGTTGGTGCATCACACAACATTTGTTCACCCTCTTTTTCCATTCCTCTCTGCCTTTTGCTTTGGATAGAACCTGAGGCCTGTCCATTCTTTTATGTTGTCTCCCCATTCCTTTCTCTGTCTGCCTCTTCTTCTTTTTCCTGGTAGTGTTCCCTGAAGGAAGGTCTTTGCGAGCCTGAGGGCCTTGTAACATGTCTATAGAAATATATTTTTTTATAATAGCTAGCAGGTCATCGTTGAGTCAAATCGCTGTAGTAACCCTGTCTCTTATCTCTTCATTTGTGATGCAGTTTTTTACCTAGGTCAGGATCCTTCTGTAGCATCTCAATTTGATTGCTTGAACCCTCTGCTTTTATCTATTGTCTTTATAAATCTTTAGTATTGTCTTTACAAATCTTTAGTATTGTCTTAATAAATCTTTAGTCTTGTCTTTATAAATCTTTAGTATTGTTTTTACAAATCTTTAGTATTGTCTTTATAAATCATTAGTATTGTCTTTAAAAATCTTTAGTACTGTCTTTAAAAATCTGTAGTATTGTCTTTATAAATCTTTAGTATTGTCTTTACAAATCTTGAGTATTGCCTATATAACTTGTTATTGTTGTTCAACTTTGTTTTCAGATGAAACCCAAACAGTGGGACAATATATCACTACAAGGAAAAGATTTAGTTCACAGACTGCTGGAGAAAGACCCTGAGAAGCGGATAACAGTGGAACAGGCCCTGGAGCATCCCTGGATAAAGGTTGTTTTTTTTTCCCTCTAGTTTGACTACATTTATTTATATTAGCAGAAAAGTGTTTATCTTTCACACAAAAATGTAACACTAAAGCAATTGTATTGTGTATATAAGATTAACTTAGCCAATTTATGGTGTTGAAGAATAGCTGATTCAGACTGTAGTAAGTATTGAACATTTAAAACTAATAAAGGAGTATGAAAGTTGAAAATTAAAGTAGCTTTTTCAAACTTAATAATCTTCAGGTCTGGGAACTGCCACTTCATAAATAAAAATAAAAAAAATAATAAAAAGCTTGCCTATAGTTATTGCAATGTTATTTTTTAATAATTTTTTTTTATTTCATAATTTTGTGTGTGTGTTTTTTTCCCCCAGAACAAAAAAGATGTCCCCAGAGTCCATCTCCATGAAACAGTCGAGGAGCTGAAAAAATTTAATTCCAGAAGAAAATTAAAAGTATGTTGAACTAGTGCTCATACATTTGTAGTTCACAGAGCTTAATAAACCAAATAACAAGGGAAGTAATAGCTGTAGCTCTTTGTCTCTACAGCTTCATCAGTTTTACTGGTACAAGTAAAAAAAAAAAGTTGATAATTTTTGTTTATAAAGAAAATTGTTTAATCTAACCTTGACCTACATTAATCTGTTGTCTGTTGTTCAAATTCTCTTAACGTTTACTATAGGCTCCGATTAAAAAAAAAACAAGTTTTGAACTGGAGATAACTCAAGTTGTAAAAATATTGGAAGTCTATTTTCTCATTTGTTTCCTTAAGAATAGAAAGATAATGAGTGTTTTGAAGAGTTATTTCCCTTGGGAAGTAAACAAAAAAAGCTTTCATTAAATTTGATAATAGACTAAACTATTTATGTTCACAAATAAACAAGGAACAAAATTTTAAAAAAAAAGAAGATAAGTATTCTTCCATTATGAAGCTTTAAACTTTTTCTAAGAGCTACTACTCTACTCTTAAATCTTTCTCTCTTAATCGATGATACCATCGTTGATTTTAACCTCATTAAATTAAATTAATGTTTATTTTTTTTTAAACTTTACTTTGACTTATGTAAAAAGAGCATGCATTTCCCTTTAATTCCCTATACCAAATACAAGATTTTCTTATAACAAACAACAAAGTTATTGAAGTCCAATCATAGCTGGGGTATTGAAATAGTAATGAGCAAAATAAAGAATTTTTTTTTCAAAATGTGGAAAAATAATTAGGTAGAGAAAGAGTTAATAACTAATGAATGATAGATTTTAAACAAATGGAATATTTTAGGTATCTGCCAAAGTCATGCAATTTGTGCTCTGTCATATGGTCAGCTTGATGGTCCTGCTCCCTGTTATCCCCAATTGTCCTTGGGGAGGTTTTTGAATGAGTTATAAGTCAAAGAGGGCCTGATTGTAGTTGGGCCTGATTGTAGTTATCTTCAAATCCAAGGAACACATGAAATGTGTAAAACATTTTACAAACAAAACAATGTAGTTAGAGCTGGATTGAAGCCAAATGCCTCCACATGGGACCCCTCAATAGACAAAAAATCCAAATTTGGATGGGTCAGGAACTTTATGTTTTTTTATATTTGTACACTCTTTTTAACCAGTTTAACCAAGCAATACTTAAAATCTGACAGTTGGCTACACTGTCATGGTTAAAAATTGTCTGCTCATATTCCTTTTAATATACTCCACATTGTGTTAACCTTAAAAATTTTAACTCTTTCTCTCCTAATTAACGATACCATTGTTGATTTCAACTCATTAAATTAAATTAATGTTTATTTACTTTGTGTTAAATAAAAGGATTTTGTATTCCCCCTTAATTCTATACAAAATAAAGCATTTTCTGATAACAAACCAAAACATTATTGTAGCTTAACCATAACATGTTAACCGTAGGCCACAGAATCAGATGACCTTTACATCATCTGCCCTATAGACCTCAAGGTCTGAAAGGGAAACTAATTGTAACATGGTAGTGATAGTAATGAGCAAAATGAAGAATTCTCTCAAAATGTGGAAAATAATTATGGAATGAAAGAGTTAGCATAGTGTTTACTTAAATACGCATATTAAAATTTAAAAATTTAAATTTAACAAGCATTTTCATTATATGATACGCTTGTAGATATAAGTATTTTTATTGATAACTATTTTTTTATTAAAGCTTTGAAAAAGTGTAGCAGCTTTCACAAAATTTCTGCCCAGGTGCCTTCACATACTTACATCTGGTCCTGAATTTAGTCATTTAGTCCACACAAAAAAGCAAACTCTTTTCTACTTTATGTTAAAAAATGGTTAGTCAACTAAATATTCCTGCTTGTTTTTCATATCGAATTAATCCTATTTAATATAGATACAGGATAAATATCACAGCACATATTAGAAAGCATACAGAGTGATTATTTTCCTTATCATATGATTGAAAAAAAAATATATATATAGATATTATAATATTGAAATTAATGATTTTATTCATTTATTGTCCTTTATGTTTTATAATACCTATATTCACCTTGAGCCTTTGTGGAGAAATCTTCTAGGTGGGTGGGTAAAACCTTGACAAAGCTCTCGAAAATCTCTGTTATGATTTTCCTAGAAATATGACAGTTGATATATATCATTACTAAAGAATTATTAGCTTATTGGCAACAGTGGGAAAACTCTAGTTTGACTGATATAATTTTTCTAAGTAAAAAAAAAAAAGAAATTAATTTGCATTTGGCTAGAAATAACAAAATATATGTCTTTAGGTATCTCTACATAATCATTGGAATATTATAGTCTAGTAGATATACATAAATTTGGCTTAACCAGGATTCCTTCTCATTATTTATTAATAGAAGAATAATTTCTCTATAAATTGTACAAAGTATTAGTTACAAAAAAACAAAAAAAAAAAAAATTCATATGATTTATATTTACATTGTCATACAATGAGTTCTTGCTATTAAAAAAAAATATATATTTCTTACTTCAGGTTGCTGGAATATGAATAAAAGTGTGATCACTCACTGTGGAATGATTTTATTTCAGGGTGCTATCATGGCAGCAGTGGCCAGTCCCAAGTGGACAAGTTTTTACAATGACCCTTCCCCTCCAGACGACGATGATGTCACGTCTGCTGGTGAGTGCTGCCGCTGCATTTTGTTTGTTTCCTAACCAGAATGACCGTCAACCTTGCTGACCATAACTCTGATTTTAACAGCCCCAAAATCTCTTATGTTATTTTTAAATAATTAAATTAGATGTTATTAGTTGCTGATGCATTTGTACAGAAATGTTGTTTTACTAAAAGCATATTTTTTTTAATTAGAGAAAGGCATAATATAGCTGCCTGGTTGAGTGACATGCACTCTGTACTGTCGCTTTGATGGTCCTGGGTTTGACCACTGCCTAACACAATCCTGCTGGAGCTTTGGGATAGGATGAAATAATCTTTGATTCTGAAAAGATATCCAAAACATGTTCAACATCCTTTTTATTTATTGGAAGATATGGGACTTTTTTCATGACTGGGTCTTATGAAGGTGACTTGTTATAAATAAAATAGGTTAACGTTAGTTGAATTTTTAGTCAATGAAGACTAATTTTACAAACTTAATTTCTCTTTAGGGGGTTAGTTTTTTTTTTTAGTATTAAGCTGCTTCACTTTACTATTTTGTACCGTGAGTTGTGAGAACTTCAAAATAAAATAAAAGTCCACAAAAGAAATTAAATAGCGCAAATGCTGAGGTTACCTCTTAAAAACAAAAAGATAATATTAAGAAACTGGAACAGACACAAAATAGAGCAGTGAGATTCTTTTTTGAAGTAACGTCTGTATTACATTAGATAAGAAGATAATATGGTATCTCGACAATAGAAAATTAAATCTAATTATACATTTAATAGCAATTTAGTAGAAAACATTTTAAGAAGTTATTTCCCTTTATATTATAACAATCCTTCACCTAATATAACATTAAAAAAAAAAAAATAATTCTTATAGTCAAATCCTTAATTTTGTTTTTATGAAAGTAATGTAGCCCATATTTATTTTCTCTTGATCTTCACAAAAAAAATAAAAACAAACATTGTATTTACTATTCACACACATTCAATATTTCATTCAGAAGTTTTTTATAGGTTAATCATATTTCAAATTTTCTTTATATTTCTTTTAATTTGATATTTGCAAAATGTGAGAACTTCAAAATAAAAAAAAAAGTCCACAAAAGAAATTAAATAGCGCAAATGCTGAGGTTCCCTCTAAAAAATAAAAAGATTTGAAATCTTATTTCTTAATATACTAATAGTATGTACCAATGATCTGTGGAAATAACTTTGTTCTCTTTATAACTTCATAATTTTGGCGAGGATGTGTTAACAAGTATGTCTTGTATATTACAAAACATGTCATAGTAAGGGAAACAACCAGCACAAATGTAAAACCACTGTAAAATTAAATTGACGAAAGCAGAATGTTTTTTTTTTTTTTTTTTATAAAGAAAATTTTTTAACTGAAAAAAATGATAAAGTCATCATCTTCGCATGGATTCTCTCCCAGAGAAAATGCCTCCATTATTAAGTGATAATCTAATAATCGCTACATTTTTAAATAAATTATCTTGCTTACTATAATGAAAAGATCAGAAATAATGATCATATTTAGAATGCGACTTCTATTAAGTGTTAACTAAATAAATACAACTACTCATATATTCTAGAAACAAGCAAAGTAGGCAAAGACGCATTCTTTACTTTTTATTGAATGGATGCCAAATAAAGAATAGAGTTTATACCTGGAATTAACTTCATGAGAACTCAGCCCATTCTGTCAACTTCTAGAAGCTCTTTTTTCTAGGGACCAAGAATAAACATTTATGTTAGGTGAAGTTAACTAGCAGTCTGCACACAACCTGCACACAAAACTATACTAATGACTTTGACCATTCCATAATCTTGAGTAGAATGACTTAGGGTTTAGATCAGTAATTCTATTTCTGAGATGAACCAACAGAGTGGTTCAGGCAGTTCTCTGTATAGTTTTACTTCTATAAGAGGGTAAATAATTTAACAAGCTGTAAGGCTTAGTCACTTTCTCAGTTGTGTCTATATAGTCATGTTAAGAGCTGCAATCTTAAACACATGAATAACTATTTAATTTTTTTAAAGAAGTATTTTTACAAGCTTTTATAACTAGTCTAAAGTTTGTACACGTTATTTCTCCCTCATGTAATCTCAGATCAAACCAAACTTTTGCACAAATATTTCATTTACTTGTCAACACAAGAATCAATAACAAAAAAATCTAACCTATTAGTTTATTATTGGTAATTAATTACTTTGTTTGGTATCTCAAACAAGGGAAAGACTTCGTACTTGACTGAAGTGCTGGTATAAGCTCAGTTCAAAAGCTAAGTGTTCTACCCCCCCAGCCGCCACATTAAAAGTGCAATTCATATTGATTTGTTTGACATGTTTCTGGTGTTCATTTAGAATTGAGGATTGCATGACAATTGGGAAAATGGGAGTGGCCAGGGTTTAAACTCTTGACAGTCTAGAGCGCATACCACATTACCTGGCAGCCAGGGCCAAACCTAGCAATTGCAGGGCCCTATGCGAAACTGATTGCGCGGGGCCTATAGTCTGGGTGGGAATAAGGATAATAAGTGAAAATTAAGATTATGTATTAGAAAATAAATTCGGCTTTCCTTTTTTTTTCATTCTTTTCTAAGTACGAAATGGCCATTAAGTTAGCTTTACTTTACGAATCTTCTAACCTATGGCATATTTATATGCTAGTGACTATAAAAGTAAATAAGTTATGGCAACTTCCTGTTAAGGTTAAAATTTGTCCAATTATTCCATTTTATTACACGAAAGCAGACAATGCCTTTTTTCTTTTATCGCGCATAGGATTGGTTTTTTCCGCAATGAATGACACCCACTAATTGCAATTTTGTCTATTTTCATGAGATTTTTATGAGTTTTCAGATTTTAATAAGTGCAGGACATTTCCAGGAATTTTTCGTATATATTTTGCAATTAATAATTACAAATAGAATTAGCGTGGGGCCTATGAAAGCGCGGGGCCCACTGCGACCGCATAGGTTGCAGTGGCCTAAGACCGCCCTGCTGGCAGCCATCTTGTGAAAACTTAGACGTGGAAAGGGATCTTTAATCAAATCCTACATAGGACTTCCACTTACTAAAATCCTACCTAGAACTTCCACTTACTAATACCCAGCACTTCTGTGTACTCACCTTAGAATTAACTAATCCAAATAGCTCTCAAGTGAAATAATAGCCTGGGTAACTTACAAATGTCTGTGTAGAGAATCTATAAAGCTGACTTAGTGTAGATCTTATTGACTTGCATGAATCAATGCTTGTGTGCACTGCGCATGCCTGAATGCTGTGTGAGACTGAGGCCAATCCTCAAATTAGCATGCCAAGAGCTTCTCTAAGGGGGACAAGTCTCATTTTCTCTTCCACCAAGGAGCTGTCTCCCAAGTGCTTGACTCTCTTGAGGAGATCCAGCTGCTCTCGGACTGCACCCAGAGCCAGCAGCACACCAACTTTCTGGAACAAGTCTTCCAAGACTCCAAACTTGTTGCCTTACTGAACGTGAGTACAATTGAGTCTGTTTTCTTCTTTCTTTCTTTCTTCTCACTCTGCCTCCAGAAACCTTCTCTCTCTATTTTTCATCTCTTTTTTTCCCCTTTTCTTCTGTATCGTTTAAAACCTCTGTGTCTTTGTTCTTTTTATTTTTGTATTTCTTTCTATTCAAAAATCTTAGTTTTCTGTGTTCATGTCTTCTTCGCCACTTTTTGACAGGCCAGAAACATATTTTATTCAACAACTTGTTGACCAGTCTCAATCAGTGCTTAATTTATTACTTAATAGCACATCCCAGTTATTCCTTTGCTCTCCAATAATGTAGAAATTCAAAGCTACTGAAGTCTTGCTTATGCAAGTATACATCTGTACAATCCAGACTCTATCACGTGACACCACTGAGGAAACTCTTGCATTGAGACATAAATACATAGAACAATTCACTATAACAATGTTTCTCAAACTTTTTCTGTAACGGGATAATTCACACATTCTGAGTATTTAGCGGAACACTTTGTTAAAATTTATAGAGGAATTAGAAAGTCACTCGGCCTACTAGTAAATATACTAGTAATATGAAACACTTATTCAGGCCTCGCGAACACTAGGATTCCACAGAACACAGTTTGAGAAACACTGCACTATAATAAGCTGACATCAAGGAGAGTATTTAGATTCATACACCTCGAGGCCAAATAAGACGCCAAAATTGACAATACAGTAAAAACATTATGCACAAAAGACACAGCTGCACAATGACACAAATAGACATCTATGAATATGATACAGCTCTCTTGCGTACACTCCATTGGCTTCCTGTGAATTCAAGAATCGACCACAAGGTGGCCACACTTTGTCGTCAGTGTATGTATAATAAAGAAATACCCTTGTACCTTAGGGAACTGATCTCTCCATATGTCCCTCAGACAGCTATGCTCTGTATGAACTCAAGGCTTCTAGTTGTGCCACGTTTCTCCCACAAAAGTTAGGTTTGTGTGTGTTTTTTCAGCCCAAGGACCAAAGGTTTGGAACTCGCTCCCCATTGATCTCAGACAGACAACATGCTTCACTTCATTAAAGAAGAACATATAGATCTATCTGTTCAGAACTTTTTTTTTAGATTAGTTTGCCATTTTAGCTTTTGTGTTTATGTCTGTTATGTTATTTATAACGCCTTGAGCCTACATATATGTTAGTTAACAGTACTTTATAAATAAAACATTTCATTATTAAATTATCATTTCAATTTATACAACACACTCTAAGAAACACACATGAAACATATTCACCAGGACCCCATTCTATTTATTTTGTTTTTTTCGCTGCTGCATTTACCAATTTTCCCTATTTTCGCATGCATTTATTGTACACAGAAATTCCTCACTAGCGCACTTTGTTACACTCAAACTAATGTTAAAAACAGGCGCGAAGATGCCGTCTCATTCTCATCCCTCACTGACATGTTTGATATTGTCTGTCAAACTTTATTCATGGCTGCCAAATATCTCATCACTTAACATTCTACATTGTACTTTCTACATTGTACTTTCTACATTGTACTTCTACATTGTACTTTCTACATTGTACTTCTACATTAAGTCTGGTGACTTCGACCTTACAGAGGTGCCTGGTCTTCTGGTACTGATGTAGACGGTCGTTAACTTGTAGCACCAAACTTCTGGTAGACGACTTAACCGCTGTTAGGCGTATTATATTTTTAACTACTGCAAAACTTTATATAACTAAAATAATGACAACGTTTTTCGATTTCGAAGCTGATTAAGAATGCGTGAATTGATTCACATGACTTTGCATACTCAGTAGCGACATGCTTTTTTTCCCGCGTCTAGTGCAGGCAAAGGTGGCGGTCTAATTAGGTTTTCTTTCCATCTTCTGCACCTGTCATCCATAATGACTTCTCTTTGAGCCTGAAACGTTTGTTTCGCGGCTTTTATGAGAACTCTCCAACTTTCTCTTTCAGAGAAAATTCTGCTGCCAGCTTCTTTCCTCTATAATCTGGACAAAATCTAGTTGTGATAAAATGAACTAGATGTAGTACTTTGGTAAAAATATAAAATGATATGTTTACAAAATCTAACTCACTACAATAACACATCTTTTCAGCCTCACGAAGTCGTCTGTCCTAACTAAGACCGCTGACGTTAATGCTACTTATCTTGCATCATTTACAACCAATCGGTAACCTCTTCCTGTCACCATAGGAACGTTACTTATCTTGCATCATTTACAACCAATCGG
>JADKLZ010019686.1:3574564-3594105 GCA_021533235.1 Biomphalaria straminea | reverse complement strand
TTCTGTCTCCGTTGTTTCTTTTCTTCTCTCTTTATTTTTTCTACATAAATCTTCCATTTCTTTCTTTCTTCTTGTTTCTGTCTCCGTTGTTTCTTTCTTCTCTTCTTTGATACTGCTATATCCATTGTCATTTGTTTGTTTTTTTTTTCTTCCGCTGTTTCTCTTTTTGTTTTTCATTGTTTCTCTCCTTTATTTTCGATGTTTCTTTTCTCCCTATTGTTTCTCCTCTTTCTTTGATCGTTTCCCTCCATCTTTTAACCCCTCTCCCATGTTTCTATGTTAGTGTCTTCCTTTTTTTTTTCCTCTGCATTGTTTTTTTTCTCCCAGACTCTCATTAAGTATCTCTTACAGTGTGTCCACCTTGATCCCTTACATTCCCTCCTCCCTCTTTTCTCTTTCCCCTCCCCTCCATCTAAATCATCAGCACAAAACCTCTAGACCACTGACAGTGATGAATGCAGTGCCGTGATACACTTGAACTGCTATTATCGATAATAGCACATTCATGTCCCCATATTCCCCCGACCTTCTGTGTGGGTTGTGGGGAGCTGCTAGTGTGTGTGTGTGTGTGTGTTATGTCTGATCATTGTTCAAAGTGTGTGTTTGTATTCTAGTTGACATGAAGTGTCGATGTGCTATGAAGTGCACACAATTTGACCTAATGCGAATAAAGAATGCACCAATCATAAATCTAGTCGAATCAACCTCAGTCTAACATAATGTTAGACGCAGCACATACAAATTGAAAGTCATTGCGACCAAATGTAATCCCCCTTTTAGGCACGTGGGTACGTGGAGGGGGGTGACTGTTATCGATTTGACCAGGTAGTAGATCTGTTTGATGTCCGCGTTCCATTTCTTCCGGCCATCTCATTTGATACTTAAAGCTGCTTTTTTTTTTTTGCAGTGTGGACAATATATCAGTGAAGATGGTAAACAGGCAGATAATACAGCTCTAGGATAGCGATTACTATCCTGGCGCCAGTTCTATGCTTTTATCTTGTCTTTTATCTTTTCTGGAAACAAAGTATTGCAGTTTGCATTTCGTAATTTTTTCTCCAGTTGAGTTTTGGGGCATTTCTGTAACCAATCCTCACAAACATACTGCATGGACTTCATTTAACAAACGAAAATCAAAAAGGCCCGACACAGAGGCGTTTCTTATGATTGGGGTGGGGGGGGAGAAATTGGAATTCTCCCAGGCCCCCACTTGATGGGTCCCCAAATCAGTTTTTTTTAAATAAAGGTTAAATAATTCGCAAAAAGCTGGGGCCCCCAAAGAGGTCAAGCCCCACCTCCTGGCCCCTGAATAATTGCTACGCCACTGTCTCGACGTTTGAGTGGGACTCTATATTAAACTTCATGATTGTTTATGCATTTTATTTCTACGTATTATAAGATTTTGATCATGTGGGGGAAGGCAGAGGCATCCCCCGGGTTCCAAGTAGCCGGAGTCTCAAATATTTCTGTCGGCGAGACTGACTCAAGCTACCATGCTTCTAAACTTTCAAAAAATATCTAAAAATAACTTGCAAAAACGGAATATACATTCAATGTTCAATGAACCGTTATAAATGTTGTTATAAACACAAATAATGAAAATGAGAACTGTGAATAACTCTTACTAAAAAGTGCAACCTCTGTGAGTCGTCTGCTTCTCTTGACACTCAGTTATTTCCCTTTGTCATTTCAAAACAATAAAACCCAAAATGCGATGGACCACATTGATCCATGAGGACCATGACCTATACAAATAAGTGCAATAGAGACATTGTACTCATTCTCTCAAACCAAACACAATATCATGTCTATTTGAAACAACTCGATGCGGCCTCGGAAAGTTCGATGTAACTCGGTTAGACATTTCTGCATCATTTTACTTCCCCCCCCCTCCACTTCCCCTCTCCCAGGTCACTCAGCTGTCTGCTTGACGAGACTGCACTAATAAAACCAGTTGATCTGAATGTGATTCCCCCCAAGAGAAAACCTGGTATTGAAATTTTGGAAAAAAAACAGTTTCTCAGAGGAAGTCTCACAGACCTATACAACATTCATTCACATTGAACCAGTATTTTCTACTGTTCTTAACTAGCACTTCAGAGCACTCTATACAATTTCAAAATTACTTTAAATAAAGATGCATGAGAAATTTGGAAAAGGCTGTAATCCAGGCTCATGGAATGTCTAGACTCTAGACGGTGTAGAGAGACGAATTCACTATGAAATCTTTTAAGCAGTATTTTTAAAAGTTAAACATCGAGGAAGCATTTTGCACAGAAGTAGAATTACTTGACCAGGTCAACTAGTTCAATGGTACCCAATTTTTTTTCGATGTGGAGGCGTAAACCTTTCACACACACGCATCACGACAAAATGTCCAATAGAGCTTATAAGCGAGCAGACGCATCTAGAGGCCGGATGTGACCCACGGGCCGTATGTTGGGCATCAGTTGTCTAAGGGAATTAAAAATAACTATTGTCGTTTTCTGTAAGACTGAGATAGGTGGAAAAAGGGGGGGGGGGTTCTTTCAAAGTGTGTGTATCAAAAGGGATGGGTAGCCTGTTTCTTTCTGGTTTATCGTCACGAGCTGATCGCTGCCTGGTAGTGCGAATTGCGCGCTGGACTGTCGTTTGGTCCTCTCGGTGGTCCTGGGTTTATATTCTTCCCCCTGCCCCCGTCGTCCAGTGTAAGGTTTGGACTAGGATGGACTAGGATGCAGATTATCGTCAACCCTGAAGAACATTCGAAACATGACACAAATTTTACAAAAAACAAATGTACAAATTTAATGTAGACATTTCGACACTGCAGTGTTAATTTAATGACGGGTAATCCAGGTTTGCAGTGATAAGGACTTGAACTACGCACTTTAGTTTATAGTTTTTGCTTTTTTTATTTATTGCCTGGACCAGGTAACGAAACAAGCAAAAAGAAAAGTGTTTTTGTGTGTGTTGGGAAGTGGTTCATCCAGCAGACACCATCATCTGTTTGACCCGAGACTTCAGCTGGAATAATCCCTGACATATTGTGAACCATTTCTTGCCTATAACTTTTTTTTTTAGATTAGACATCCTCAAGGGGGTAGAAGTTGGTGAAAGTACAGAACACTCAATACTTACAGGGGTTCTCATCATTTCACAGACTTTAACCCCAGTTGTCTAGATTACTTTGAATACTTTTTTTGTTTTTGTTTTCTGATTGGATAGTACTTAAGGGTTATTATATAAAATCTTTTGGGCCATGTTTCCTATTCTGACGTTATTGTGTCCTTTGACCTTTAAAGTCTCGTTTGTTTATGACTTGTTGTGCTTAAACTTTGCGCCTTTTTGATTGGCTAGAAACCGGAGATACAAACTAGTACAATGATTAATATCAAGTAACACCCCCCCATTTTTTTTTCTAATCCATTCCTTCTTTGTAAAGCTGATACCGGTATCGGTCTATAATGTCTCATTCTAGTTATTTCTTGTAGAACTTTATTATTGCCAAATCTCTTTCATGTGCGCTTTGAAACGATCAAAACAGTTTTCGCTAAATGGGAGTTTTTTTTCCCAAAGATATACATAAACTGTTTCCGGGAAAAACGTTAGGGCTCCTCTAATTGTTATCAAAGTTTTAATTTAGTTTTATCCAAGATTTATTAAAATTTTGTTAGTTTTATCAAAATTTTATTAAAGTTTTAACTCAAAGTTTTTCAAAGTTTTTACAAAAGTTGTCCAAGTTTTTAAAAAGTATCTTAATTGTATCAAAATTTTATCATAGTTTTATCAAAGTTTTATCAAAATTTTATCAAAGTGTGTATAGATATTTTTTTCCATTCGTTCTCTGATGTTCTTTGTTGTATTAAAATAAAGTGATACTTTAAAAAAAATATTCCGAAACGAAATTCATAGAAAACGAAAACGAAACACATAGAAAAGTGTGTAGGTCTGTGTGCGAGAGTGTGTAACTACAATTTTAAAAAAAAATTCCACAAAGAGTAATTTTCCTTTCTGTTCAAAACGCTATCTAATGAAGTAGTTATTATTAATTCATAAGTTCATCTTCCTCAAAGACCAGACAAATGGAACTGGAAAGATCTCTTCGTTCATTGTTTAGACATCATAGTAGTTTCATCTCTTTAGCAGAGACTTCTTCTGTTTGTCTGCTTAATATTTGATACAGGCTTTTTTAGCGGAGTGAATCAGATGATGAATAAATGAAGTCGAGAAAAGAAAGAACATATTTTTTTTAGACAGTTTTGGCTTTTATTCGATAAGCCTTATTAGATTTTAAAAGTCGTTATTAATCTTGTGAAGTACGCCTACATAGAAAATAGAAACAAAGTCACATAGCCAAGCGACGTTGTGAAAGTTAGTCGGGTCCGAATAGCCCAGTACTGTACTGAAAGTAATTCACGGCGGAGTTTAAATAGCCAAGTGGTATGATGTAAGTAAATCTCAACCGAGTCTAAATAGCCCTGTACTATAATATATACTGAAAGTAATTCAGAGCCGAGTCTAAATAGCCTATTGATGAAAGGAAATTAAATCTCAGCCGAGTCTAAATAGGCGATGCAACAAAAGTTTCCATTGTGAACATAAAGAACAAAGACAAATTTCGTTCTTACTATCAGTTTAATGATTTATTTTATGTGTCTCTGTGTGTCAGTCAGTGTTTAGTGTCTCTGTCTACCAGTTTGAGAACAGTGTATATGTTTGTTTGTTTTTTTTTCCCTACATCTGCCTTGTGAGGTCTGTGATCGCTACATACATTACGGCCTTGGAATCTTTTACCTGTGGAACCCTGGTCACGCACGTGCAGCTCTTCACATACACAGATGCATACCACATACACACACACTCACACGTGGCCTGCTCAGTATCAACACTGAGTGGTCCTCCCACCACTCGTTCCCCCTACCCCCCACTGCAACAACCTTGCACTTTCTCTCGCGAATGTAGTAAAACCTAATTTGTATCATCCAGGCCAATTGAAAAACCGTCTCATCAAAGGCGGCCCGTAAGGGTGGGACTTGCTATGAGCATAACTTTAAAACAAAAAATAATCATCATAGGTCCGCTCTTTCTTTTCACTTCACTATTCTAGAATTAGACTGAACTATTTGTTTATTTTTTATTTGGCAATAGCATGACCTTTAACCCGGATATAAAGTTAGTTTCTGTTTCACATATTGTTTTCTTTCTCTATAGATGAATTTCTTGAAGAAATCATATTTGTAATAAATAAAAACAGGTTGCTGAAAGATGAACTGCACAGCCTTCTTAAGCATAACTGTCCATAAGTTCATTTGACTAATATCTAATATATAAAGTTGAATGTAAAGTGTATGTATGTATATATACATGTATATAGGCAATTATATGTCCTTTATAGAAATCAAAACCGTTTGACCAATTTTTTATTAAACTTGGCATGAACGTTCCTTGGATAACAGCGGTGATCTTAGGATATGTTAAAATTGTCCTACAATAAGAGAGTTTACTAGATTTAGGCTAATCAACGATCTTAGACTTTTACCTATTACAACAGCAGAGATGCCTTTTATAATATTCTACAACTAAACAAACAAAAAAAACGAAACAACCTGAGCAAATCTAGTAGAATCATAGCTAGTACTTTATAAGACAAAACGCCTCTGATCAGTTCATACACTCGATAACCTGATAAGCTGCAATGATTTAAGTTTAATTTCTTGATTAGGTCAACATTTTGTGAGATGCAATTTAGCATTTTGACATTTGCCATTCAGAGAATGTCTTAATTTTTTTTTATTGTGTACGTATTTTATCTATCCGATTAATAGCCCATACTAAACTGTCTTCATCCCTTGACCCTTTACCTTTCGACACCATCTATCAAGTTCATAATGACACTGGAACTAATTCTCAAAAGTCAAAGACTACGTTCATCTATTTAACTCGCCCCTTCCCTCCCCCCCCCCCATACCACCCGCCCCCGCGACCACGAGATCTGATTGAACAAGCCTAATGGAGAAGTCTTTGGGTGCCCTTATAATTACGTCGGCTAAGTGGCGTTCAGTGTTCCTCATTGGTAGTCTGGTCACCCCGAGTGGCAATATTTTCACCCAGACAAGGGCGCACGCACTCTAACACACACAAGTACACAACCTTTTTTTTCTTGATTTCATGTCCAGTAGTCTAGAGGTCAAGACAACACTCCCAGCTCTTCAGTCCGTCGCTAGAATGATGTAGAAATGACCATGAAACCCAGGTCACTTCTTAATTGGTCGTTAATGTAGATGATAACCTTAAACACAAATGGCATACAGTTCTTTAGAAACACCGAATCTGAAGCGTTTATAATTCATATTTATCAATATTTGTCAGGGCCGGATCTGAGTATCCGGAGGCCCCGGAGCAGAGTTTATATAAAGACCACTTCAATGTTTTGAAAGCTTTAATAAATGTCATTTTTAAAATCAAAATTCGTATATCTAAAAGCATGCTATATTTTAGAAGAAAGAAATAAGGTTCTAATAATTTTAATCTAACCTTTTTTATACGTTTTCCTTAAGGTTCCATTATATCGCTTCCAGATTTATTTGTATCGCTTTCTCTTGTTGATCTAGATTATTGAATGTTATTGCTTTAAGAGCGTTAACGGGATTTTAAAAAAAACACACACAAAAAACAGAATGCTGTTCTTAACTTCTACTCAGTTCTAGTTTAAAAATCCACAATCGCTCTACTTTTAATTTTGGGGTTATTTGGGATATAAAATCAAGGATTCGCATGATATAAGTACACATGCTTTGACCGCACAAGATGTTGATTCACTTCGGCAGATTGACCACTTGAAAAAAAAAACGTAGTTTACCAATTTCACTATAGATGATCTTAAATCCCAGCACACAATGTAATGGTTTTCTTCAATGGACTTTGTACAGCAAATTTCTATTTCCATTGCTACCTGGATGTAACATATATTACATACTTCGGCTATGGAAGAGTTCTAGGATAACCAACTACTGTGACAGTCACGTGACTAAGCCCCATGTGTCTGCACTACTTGTGAGACTATAACTCTAGTGTCTCTGTGCATGCAATGAATGCCGAGGAAACCAACTGTCTCCTTCATCAAGTCTACACTTTATTGTGGTTTATGGGACCTGGCTTCACGGTAAGTTCCCTTTGTTGTCTGGTAGTAGTAGTTAAACTTCTCTGAGCAGTTCACTGATGTGAAACAACCAAAGGTGTTAAAACATTGCTGCATTTAGTCTCTGTTTGTCTGGGTCTAGAAAAGGTCAACATTTAGCGGCATAAATATTTTCATCGTGAGCAAAGCCCAATTCTCTTTAAATGCCCTAATTACAAATTACAATGTTTCCTTAATGGAAATGTTTCCAGTTCAGAACAAGACGCTTCCTCGAACGGTTGTGATTCGTCATGTCTGGCTCAGTCAGAAAGAGGGCATATTTTTCTTGGGGGGGGGGGTATCGTGGCCTGAACATTGCTTTTTAATATAATACAAACCATCGCCTTGTTAAAGATGCGTTGCTAGGGATTTGGGTATGTGTGTTTGAATGGCGTAAACAAAAGTTGTGAGAGTTGACAGATGACGTTGTTTGAGTACCTTTATGTAGATCATAAGCCACACTGGAACAGGTTTTGATGGTAGTGGCGTGTGCGGGCTTTAATCACACTACCACGAATAACCACGCAACCAAGTGTGATATTCCTCAGAGCTTCTCAAACACCAAAGTAAGCGACCCACAGTGGTGTGTCTGCACTGCAACAGAAATTTCTTCTAATAGTTTGTTTGTTCCTTCAAGAAAGTCTCGGTCTGAGTACAGTAAACAAACTTGGAATCACTTCCTGGTAGATGGAAGTATCACTGATAGACTTTTTTCTTTCCCTTTTGATTAGATTCTGTAGCCAGTGATGCGGGAGAGCTGACCGTAAGAATCAAACTAGATTACTTTGAAATGTGTACGCGTCTTGACATCGTCACAAAGTAATTTACTTCTATTTTACTTCCACTGCAGTGATTTTTTTTTCTACAAAAAGTATTTATTCAAATATTTTAATGCAGAGACTTGGTCTTTTATTACGTCATAGCTTTCGAAATGGGTGAATATCAAAGGGAAGTAAGCCTGATTAAAAATCCTTATAGGTTTTATTTTTAAAAAAAGTATCAAAGTCGTTTTGGCACTTGTTAGATTTCATTCCCCACTTTCATGAGATTGAATATTTCAAAGAAATATTTTCACTTTATTGCTTGGGACTTATCGATTTTGGTAGAATATAAAAAAACATTCCTTTAATAATTATTCAATACAAGAATTTAAGTCTACGTCAGACTAATGAATCTTAAGTCATATGCATGTGCAGAGTACTGTAAACATTGCTTACTAGTGATTACTACATTTTTATCACATGATTACATATTATTTTATTAAACATGCAAACCTTGAATTGTATATGAACTGATATGTAATATTGTAATAAACAGAAATTAAATTATTTTCCATAACACTTTGAATCTGTTCCTGCATATTAAGCATTTTTTACAATTCTTTCAAAACTTCCCAACACCAAATGTTAAGGCTCTTTTACTTGCAGACTTTTTGTTTCAATAAGTTGTTTGTTGTATTACCTACCTGTTACCTATCCCTTAGTCTGGTGTACCGTTGGGGCACCAAACAAGTCTTTCTTCATTCCTCTCTATCCTTTGCCCTATTTAGAACCTCTTTCAATGGTAGACCCGTCCATTCTTTAATGTTGTCTTCCCACCGCTTTCTCTGTCTGCCGCTTCTTCTTTTTCCTGGTACTGTTCCCTGGAGGAAGGTCTTTGCGAGTCCCGAAGATCTTGTTATATGACCATACATTTTAAAAGCTTTCGTTTTTTCACAGTAGTTAGCAGGTCATCATGGGGTCCGATCGTGGATTGTTGTATTGCACAATTTTAAAAATTGTGATTATGTGTTTCTATATACGGAGTGCTAGACATGGTTAAAATGTACATAATGTACCAATAGATTGTAACATTACACACTGTCACGGGAGACATTTGAACATTAGATACTGTAACAGAAAACAATTTGAAATGTGATATAGCTCTTATCCCATTCCTGATTACTAAAGAAAACATCTGACATGACCATTCAAAAACTACTGGACACAGCTGGACAGGATGTTAGCTTTTGTTCTTTCTCTCTATTGTCAAGAGAAAGACAAAAAAATGGATTTTTGTTATCTCCCCAGTTTTTACTTAGCAAAAAAAAAAACAACACACACACGTTTACAAAACCAGGCCACGCCATCGTGTGAAGCCAGATTAATAGAAATAAACGAACGGATTTTTTTTAAGAAGCTGGTAGCATATAATCTCTAAAAGCATTTAGTGTTTAATGCTAAAGCTTGTTTCTTTAGTTATAAACCTGTCTCCGGATTATAAGACGTCTATGAGCCCTAGGAATCGTGCTTTTTTAAGGAGCGTGCTTGGAAATGGCTGACGACTTCTGATGTAACCTTAAGCAGGGTTGGCGTAAGATGACTGGATATAAAGGGATGTACGGTTGACTGGATATAAAGGGATGTACGGTTGACTGGATTTAAAGGGATGTACGGTTGACTGGATATAAAGGGATGTACGGTTGATCAGTGGTGTAGCTAGGGTGGGGGGAGAAGGGGGAGAATTGGAAAATCCCCGGGGGCCCTAAACAGTGTTTTTTATATAAAAAATTATATATTATGCAAAATGCAGGGGCCCCAAAAGAGGTCAAGCCTCCCAGGCACCCAAGCGATGGAAAATTTCTAGCTTCGCCCCTGCGGATGATGAAAGGTACAGACGATCGACGGAGCTACGTGTGTCTGTTGCAAGGCCAAAGCTGCAGTTTTGAAGAGAATTGAAATACCCATAAATACCCATATAGCCACTTCTCCTCTGACGCCTATAGTTGGACTAGCAGGACTGAGGCTATGACCCAACGGGAACTGTTAATGCGCCGGTTTTGTTCTGGTCATGTGACAATTGTCTTATTGACACATACAACTAATCATACAACGAATGAGAATGTAGTTGTTTAGTGTCAAAGAGTTTTTAACAGTTACCGATGTGTCTGACTTCTGTATACCTGGGTGGATCTCGGTACTATGTGAGTGTTTTGTGCGGGCGTTCATGTGCGAGATTGCTAAGCGAAGCCCAAATACAGGTTCTAACTGTGCATCTGTTCAAACTAACGTTTTAATACAGTAGGTCACACTCGAGTCTGTCGTTACTAGGTGTAGTCACATCTGAGTCCAAATACCAAGCAATTAAAAAAACACCGTAACAGAACTAAACCCCACTATTCACGACGTCACCAAATTTCGCGTTGGAAGTCCTTCAACTATAGTGCGTCGCTAAGCTAATTAATTAACTATATTAGATAGAATATGGCCTCGTTTTGAAGAAAATAAGATGAATTCCTGGGCATAAGTTAGGGTCAGAATATTTTCCTGTTTTTCCGTGCAATTGTTGAGCAATTTGTTGAGCTCAATAAGTTAGTGATCAGAAGATTGCACAGTCTGCCAGAATCAGGTAGCACTTTCTGGCAACTGGTTACCTCTTCTTGCTGTCTTTTCTCAGAGTAGACTCCCTTAGATCAGATAAATAACGAATCAGTATTCACACACAAGAACATACAAACATACACATTTTTTTATATTAAAGCCAGTTCAAAGAAACCAAAATGAAAATACAAATCAAATCACTTTGTGCAACATTTACCTTTCCACTGACTTATTTTTTTGTCCACATTCTTTCATCCTTGGAGCTAGGTAGCTGAGTGGTTAATCGCTTGGCTTCTGAACCTGGGGCCCTGGGTGAATCTCGGTGAAGTCTGGAATTTTTAGGGGCGCCCGACTAAGTCCACCCAACTGTAAGGACTTAAATTGCAGAAAGGGAAGGTGTTAGGTCGTTGTGCTGGCGTAGCTATGGTGAAGGGAGAAGGGAGAGAATTTGAAAATCCCCCCCGGGCCCCCACTTGAGGAGGGCCCCAAAAAGAGTGTTTTTTACATTAAAAATCAAATATTGTGCACAATGCAGGGGTCACCAAAGAGGTCAAGCCCCCCGGGCCCCCAAACTATGGAAAATTCCTAGCTACGCCCCTGATAACACCCTGCTCGTTAACCGTTGGCTAAAGAAACAGATGACCTTAACACCATCCCTCCTTGAGATCGCAAGTTCTGAAAGGGAAACTTTACTTTACTTTCTTCCAGCATCGTAGTATGTCTGAAGTACTTTCACAATCCTCTCTCCGACGCCGCCCCTGTTTTTCTTCTTCACTACACGTTTACACACCTAATCACCTCTTGTAGATGTGTGCAGCGAAAATAAAGTGTTTAAGTTGTGTAGCAGCAACCCATGCTGGGATGGCGCCGCCTATGTCAGAGTGACGTCACTTTCGAGATTACGTCCTACGTGATAACGCTAGCTTTATTTTCGCCTTCACTTTAAAACCAGCCAACACATTAAAAAAAAGATGTTGTTTTTCTTTTATGTACAGCGCGTGGCATGGGAGGACTACGTGGTGGTTGAATGTGGTTGATCTGGTCATGTGGTCAGCACCGGCACATTTAACCTTCAGCATTGGTTCATCACTTTAACGGACTAGTGACTATATATGTGTGTTATAGTTTTCATCCTGTGTATAAGAGTGTGATTCGAAACTATTGAAACGTTTACCGGAGAATGTTGGATTTAAAGTTGATAATATCGTGATAAACCCCCCCCCCCCCCACTTTTTTTTTTTTACTTCGTGTTCCCCGGATGTCACCGAGTGGATCAATACAAGGTGAGGCGAATGCTGTATAATCAACGCGTTTCATTCATGTCTGCCTCATGAGGGATATTTTTAAGCCTTTCTGATTTTTTTTTTCTTTTTCACTCAGGGCTCGCTATTTATGGTAGAGATATAGATCTAGGTCTATTTCATGTGTGAGATCTTTTCTGTTTGTGTTGAATCGAAAAGACAAACGTCTATGTGACATATAGTTATGACGTCAGAAAAGGGAAATTCCTTTAAATTGTGTTAGCCGCCAAAAAAAAAACTTATTGCTCGAGATTTTCACAAATGTCCCCCGACTTTCTCTCTCATACCCTAAACTTAAACTTGACGACTAGTTGGCTGAGTGACTAGAGTGCTTGAGCTGTAAAGCCGCGTGTTCGAGTCTAGACAGATTCCTTGAACCGACCCATCTCGACAACTAATAGTAATAGGCACCTGTTTAGTGCTGAGTATTTAGTGCTGGTTGTTGTGCATGCTTTATGAACCATCATGATCAGTTTGGCACTGATTCATCTGTTTGCTGTTCAGTTAATATATCCAGGAAATTGTTAATGTTGGAAACCAATCTTTAAACCTAAAAATAGTACTAGAAATTAGCTAAATGCCCAGTTTTTTTTTTTGGCATTCCCGACACCACAATGTCCTACATTGTCACTCTTCCACTATATTCTCCATGAAAAACTGTAAAGACAGTTGCTCCACGGATCAATTTTCATCTTTCGCCCCCCCCCTCTCATACTGTGGCGCCAGCAATTCGTCCCGGAACATTTTGGTGGTGAAACGTCTTTTGGCGCCGCTCTGTCCGCTGCCACTAGGAAGAGATCCTCTTTACAACTGGGAAAGACAAATTATTTCGGCTTATTGATTCTTCTTTGTGGTTTTTTATCTGAGCAGTATTTAGCTCAACATTCAGTGTGAGTATACGTCTACTGCAGCGATTCTAAAATTGTAAACCAAGGGGCTGTTGATAATTTGCGCAGACGATTCCCACACTCAACCACTTAAAGTCAGTCTGACACATTTTTTTTTAGAATCCGATAAATTAATCTGCTCATAGACCAATACATTATTTTCTATATAGACCGACACACTACTTTGCTTATGGACCGACACACCACTCTGCTTACATGGATACAGACAGACACACACTATTTTTCTCAGACTAGATATATTCCGTCACACTCCTTGTCTTTTATTTTTTAACCCTTTAACTTCTTCGACTTCTTGAGTAAATACAGCTAACTATTAGCTGTAGCATTTTAATCAATCTACCAATTGCTTGGTTTTTCTCGTGTCTTGTACTCCTAGAATCTGAAAGTGTTTCTTCTCCTGCCTGGTTCGTTGTGGAAATTCTGTTTAGGTGGCCAAACCGATGTTTTAAAAATGCAATCCTGGTGATGATTGCAATTCTCGCAATTGTATCTTTTTTTTTAAGTCTTTTCACACCACGGCATGGTGTGTAACTATCAGGTCATACTAGTACTTACTACAGTTACCTTACATTTCTATGTTCAACTTCAATGTTCAACTATTGTGCTCAACTATAGTGTTCAACTATTTTGTTTAACTATTGCGTTTAACTATTATGTTCAACTCATAGACAGAAATAAATATAGACTGGCCAATGAGACTATTTTATGAAACGAAAATTTGTGAATTGCAATTGTGTGTACTTTATTTATGTCTATGAGTTTTGTTTAATCTCTAAGACTGAAGATCATGAAATTCTAAAATTTTTCATAATTCGGAAATCCGAATACAATAGATATACATGTTTTCAAGTTACATGAAGTTACTTCTTTTTCCAGTCTATATTTATTTATGTCTATTGTTCAGCTATTGTATTTCAATAATTATCTGCTTCCATTGCGACAGTCTTTTATCAACATGCCACCATGTTCTACTATTACTTCTGACTGTCACGTAGTAGACATCTGTTGTTTTCTGCACAAGTCAAGGTCAGCTAAAAAACCCAACAGTTATTTTTAGTTTCTTCCAGAACATCAGTCACATGATCTGGAGACGTCTGTATTCAAAATTTGATTGGTTGGAATGGATTAGCTGAGGCTGGCCGACAAGCTGCACCCAGAGCTAGCTCAAATTAGTCGAAGTCTGGATCTTCTGGAGTACAGTCGCATTGTAATATCTAATATAATTCTACATAAGAAATATGCTTTTGTTCAACAACTTATTTCATTGATATATATTTGTATTTAATTTATCAAGGCATTTACTCAATTGAATCCTAGATCGTCATCGTCAATAATTATTATTCAAAATACAATCCCCGGCGGCACAAGACTTCTCTACTAACAACAGTGACATCTAAAAACATTTCAAGAACAGATCGTGACATCTAGCACAAGAGAGAGGATTGTGACACTGACTATTACTTTCAACTAATGCGTCCTACAACGTATGTCCTACCATAACGTATTTCACGTCCTACAGCCAAGTCCTACCATCCTGCCATAACGTATTTTACGTCCTACAGACAAGTCCTACCATAACGTATTTTACGCCCTACTTCTATGTCCTTCTATAACTTCTTGTACACCTACTCGTGTATGAGATACTTGTAGATATCTCTTTATTATATGATATATGTATAACATCAGATCTTTATGTCTGCTCCTCCATTCAGTCCGTCCCCTACCCTCCACACTCGCATCAATACAAATCATGAACTAAATCTGTCTGTTACGAGCAAACTACAACTTCATCCTCACCCCCCCCCTTTCCACCCTTCTGTCTTGGATATCGCCCGCCCCCCATAGCTCCATCCTGCCTTAGACATCGCCCCCCCCCCCGTTCCCGTCTCAGACATTTGGACACCCAGACATTTTGTAGTAGTTTACGGTTTGAAAGCAGACAATCAGTGCTCTCCCTTGGATGGTGTAGTCTGAGGTTTGATAAGCTAACGTCGGCTTTAATCATCATTGCCTACTCACTGGGGACATTGCCTAATATTGCCTACGCACTGGGGGCATTGCTCTAGGTTTTTGGTCTTGTAACCTCCCCTTTTCTACTCTTTCATTCTGTCTTACTCTGCCATACTCTTTCTTTCTTTTTCTTTTTGTTTTCATTTACCTCTTTCTCTCGCTCTCCTTCTCTCCTTTTTTATCTTTCTTTGTATCTCTTTCCTAAACTATGGTTTTGTGTTTCTTTATCTTCACCTCTCACTCACTCACTCACTCACTCTCTCTCTCTCTCTCTCTGTACTTTTTATTTCAATCCTCTCTTTCTCTTTCTCTCCCTCTTTCTCTTTTTTGACTCTTTTTTTTTCTCTTCCTGTCTCTGTTACTTATTTCTTCACATTCTCTCCCATAGCTTCCTTTCAGTGACTGTATATAGGAGGTCAGAATCTTGTCATCTTCACCCAAGACACTTTGACTATTCTGTAACCCATTACGCTATAATTCATTTTTGTGTCACCGTTATTTATTCATTTGAAGTGTTTTTATAAACCTTGCATCAACTCACTGTTTGGTAAAAGATACATACACGTAATATCCCTAACACCTCATCTCGGATCAATCTAAAATTCTGTACAATTATTTCCTTAACTTGTCAAAACAGGAATTTAAAAAAAAAAACAACTAATTAGTTACTATTGATAATTAATTATTTTGTTAGGTGTCTCGAACAAGGGGACGACATTCTATTTGACTGATTTGGTGGTATAAGTTGAATTAGTCCCCTTGATACTTTTGTAAAGAGAAAAAGTTTGAAACTAACAATAGATAACTCTAAAACCTTCCCTGGCACTGCTCGGAGTACAGATTCTCGCCAATCACCATTTTTTTTATAAATGCATTAAAAAAGCGATCACACAGATACCTTCTTCTTTCTCACACAAACCTTTCCAACTGGTCCAGATAAGTGGTAGGATCATATGGTAATGAGAATGCTAAAAGCATGAATTTCGCTAAACAAAAAGAATAGATTAATTTTTTTTCTAATTACGGGCTCATTGTAATTAGTCTAGATCTGGTAAAATTATTTATAATCGCACGGATTTATTGTTGATGGACTACATCTATTATAAATTCAATTACATGACTGATCCAAACTAATTGGTACAAATACGATTAATTTCAGGTTTTTTTTTTCTTGTTTTTTTTTTCTATTCAATCGAAATATTGCTCATGTATCATTCATTTTGAGTCTTTTGATAGGAAATATTCAATTAAAAGTGTTAGTCTTGTTTTTTTGGTAATTAGTGGGGTTCTTTCCTTTTACCCATACGTCTCCTGACAGACACGTGGGAAGACTTATATGGAGCAATCGATATGCAGGAAATAACTAGTCCATGCCGATGGCATGTATTGAGTAGCAGGCAAGGGAAATAAATATGTGACCTAATAAGACGGATGAAAGCTTGGAACTTTTCAGACAATGAAGACTCAGCACAGTGTCAGACATGCATGTAAGGGCAGACAAACGTGCTAACCATAGACTTGGTGGGGAAGTTCGGTCGGTGACGAGATTTGACCTCAGGTCTTCCTGTTCATACTTAATAGCACTATCACATGACCTACTAACATAATACAAAGACACTGTGTATCTGTTTTTGTTGTTTTTTTTTTTGGAAGGGAGGTATTGTTGTTTTAAACATGTTTCGAAAGTTGTTTTAGAAATAAAAAATTACTTAATATCATCCCGAATTTCGCCAATAGGGTTTGAGCTTCATAACTATCACAACGACACAACACACGGCAAGGCAGCCATGTGTAGCCTGAGAATGACCCTACGGATATAAGCTTTACAAACGGGACATCTCCCCGAGAAAGAGCGAGATCTCGTCCCTTGAAAAACCAATTTATGAGCGTCGTAGTTTATTGTCAGAGTAATACACGCATAAAGTATGTATGTGTGTGTGTGTCTGTGCGCACTTGTGTGTTGTTGTGTGTGTGTGTGTGTTTATTAGCGTTACACAAACCTAGCTAAAAGCTCCCTTATCGATTGTGATGTCATCGGCTCGGAATCTTGGAAAGGGCTAAGTATGTAAACAAGAAGTTACCATGGTAACAGATTAACTCGTTATCTCTGCTTTTTTTTTTTCTTCTTTTTTTTTTAATTTATTTCGCTTTATGTATTTTTTTTTCAATCAAATAAAAACTTTTTCGATTACCCTGGGGGTGACAGACCATAGGTGCAGACTGGTGAAGGGAGAAGTCGTCTATACGTGAACTGGTGGCCGGTATATAACTTCAACGTAATAATAGACCTCATTCACCAATAGTAAATAAACACATTTAGCCACGTCATAATATAGATAAAACAATGAAAAATACCTATCACGTGACAGCCACGATGGATGAAATATTTTGTATAGAATATATACAAAATCACATGGCTAAATGTTGTTTGTTTACGATTGGTGAATGCGGTCCATTGGTAGTGTGTTTGTTTTACATCTTTCGGATGTTCAGAAATGAAGATTATAAGATCGCAGTGCGAACCCCCGGAAGGACGACGGGAAATAGCGAGGGCAAGAACCAGAGACTACCGAAACGACAGTCTAAAGCGTATACAACACGACCAGGCAGCTATTTCGTTGTCAGTGCTGGACAAACTACGACCCGTGGGCCAACTCAGGCCTCCGGAAACGTTTAATCTAGCCCGCAACATGTTTTGAAATACTAATTTAAAAAAAAAAGTATAAATTTCAATCACAATGCGAATTCTAATGATGTGTTTCTAAAGATGAGTAGATGTGGTTGTACTTAAGGACAAATCTCTGGCGGAAGAACTACTCAGTTCACTTTCAATATAAGCTACGTCCATAGCTGATCCAAATTAATATTATCAACACAACTTATAGCTTCATACTACGTTAGTATTAGTTCAACTGTGATATCAGTATTTCTGATAACAAAATGTCTATATTTTTTTAACAAAATAATTATGGCCCGCCGAGATTTTTTCATTTAATTTTTTTTTGGCCCACTCTTCAAAAAAGGTTGCCCATCATTGATCTAGTTACAAATGGATTATGGGATCGTAACGGTGCAATGTGTGTGTTGCACGTGCTGGGGTTTGTTTTATGGGAGGGAAAAAAGTTCTTTGAGCATACTTTGTAAAAGTCTGGTTTTAAATAAGTAAAAGTGAAAAAAAGAAAAGTCATATCTGTGGAACTCTTCTTTCTATTCAAAGAGAAGGAAACCTTCATAATACATAATAATAATAATTATAATCAAACGCATGTTGAAGCATTCGCCCGACTCTATTCTACCAAAAGCGAAGCAGCTTTTCAACTAAAAGTTTTGGTTGTAGATTTAAAAAAAAAATAAAATGAAAGGAAATGTTTAAGCAAATTTAAAGTATAAATCCTTTCGTAGCGTTTTATATTTTCTTTCCCCGTTTAATTCTCTTTTTTTGCGTTTTCCCCCCTTAATTACTAATAGAACATGTCAGAATCAAGTTCTATTTGTAATAACGCCATATTATATTCTTACATAAAAAGTAGAATGAGAAGAGTACATATGTATGTACGTACTTAGTTAGATATGTCCGTCCGTCCGTCCATCCGTCAGTCCTTTATAGAAATCAAAATCATTTGACCAATCTTTATGAAAATTGGCAAGAACGTTCCATAGATAATAGCGGTGATCTTAGGATATGTAAAGTTGCCCTACAATAAGAGAGTTGACTAGATTTAGGTCATTGAGCCACCTTGACATAGATTGCAACAGCAAAGATAACTTTTAATATGTAGCTAAACAAAACATAAAAAAAAAAAACTCACGATTATCCCATAACTTCCAAAAGTTGTATGTACATATTAAGTTACTTTTTTCATAAGCTTTATATTTTTAAAGATATCTGATCTGGAAAACCGTGTCCTGAGAAACATATACATTGGCATTACTGGCATTAACACTGTCCAGAATATAAGAACTACCTCAAGACCCATAGAAACATATAAATCTAGATATTAGATTCTTACAGGGCAAAGTTCATAGCCCATGCCCTCGTCTAACTTTCTTTACTGCGCTTATCTTAAAAGATCTTTCTGGAAAACTAGACAATGCTCTATTGTGGTGTTACTATTTATAGACCTGATTCAGACCCGCTCTAAGTCGTCTGCCAGCAGTTTCAGCTCGTCTGTAAGATTGTCATGTCACGGGGGAGATCGGAACTGGCATCTCTTGAGGATTAAAGACTTCTCTATCCTTAAGGCCACTTCCTGGCGCATACCATTCAAGAAATGTGCGCGTGGTTTCAAACCAAGCCACGTGACAACAGTAGTTTGAAACGAGGCTCCACCACGAGACAAATGTCTGAAAATAAAAACAAACTCTTTCAATCTCTAATAGAATCATTTCTCTAGTTGTATCACTGTAAATTTAGAAATGATTAATAATAGAACAAACTAAATGTCTAACTTCATAGGACCTGTGTTCATGCACTATCAGACAGCTACTGCAGCTAAAGGGCTGTAGGCGTAGTGATCTCGACGTGAAAAAAAATAATTAAAGAACAAATTTAAAGAGAAATAAACTTCGAGATTTTCATAGTTGACAGAAACTATAAATAGCAAGCTGGTGTATCTCCGGTGTACAAAATAAAGGATACTTCTTTTTTCTTTTTTTTCTAAACTATAAGAAGAGTTTGTGCACATTTTTTTTTTAATTGCAGAATCTTTCGTTTGTAGCATAAACTAGTTCCAATATAAAGAATGCATTAGACCAGTGTTTCCCAAATCTTTGACTAAAGTGTACCTTTGTATCTTTTTTTTTT
>JADKLZ010019686.1:3537101-3547201 GCA_021533235.1 Biomphalaria straminea | reverse complement strand
AAAAAAAAATTGTGTAATACATAGTACGAAAATTATATTTATATAGTTCGTCCATCGTGGTTCGATGATGACCACTTTGTCATCCAGTGGGCTGAGGGCTTTGCACTGGGGTTTTGTGCCTCCTCATGTGGCTGGTGAGACCTATGCGAGCCCGGAATGTTCGGCCGCACTCTGGGCAGGTAATTCCAGCTGGAGCTAGTGTCGTTTGCCTTGCTTTCCTTCTCTGGCGTTTTTCTTTCGCAAGCGTTGTTCTTTTTTCCTCAGCAACCTTTTATACTCCATATTTGAGACTAGACAATTTGGAAATAATAACTAATGATAGATTATATATAACCCTCTTAACTCCTTACGAGCTCACTGTAATGCTGCTTGGCCTCAGTCTAGGGTTGACGATAAGTTTACATCAGTAAATCGTACCGGCCTGTCCTATTGTGAAATGTGGCATCGTGATGTCCAGGAACATTGTTGATTAGCCCAGCTTTAAGTGTTCGACATAAAAACATCAGTTAATGGGCTTATCTGTCAGCTGGTGAACGATCAGAGGAAATCATTGAATATAGATAGTTTTGGATCCTTGACCTTGTAATGTACATGAAAGACATATATATTTTTTTGGGGCCACTCGCTGGTGCTCCTATCTATATCTGCGACTACTTCTGTGTGTTAATGTGTCCCAGAACTGTTGGACTTTACTAGTGAATAAAGACACTAGACATTCAAAACTCCGAAGATCATGCATTTCGTGTGAGATGTAAGCCCATGTGTGTTGTATGTTTAGGGCAGGAAAAGAGACCTGCAATGGAAAGCGAGGACTACGAACAATTCTGGATAAAGTTCTTACATTAGTTGGTTTGATACCAAAAAATTATTTTTTTTATTGCATTTTTTTATGCTATGTATCTTTTGAAAAGTGAATAAAAAATGGCCACCGTTGGGACGCAAAAACTATGAACAATTTCTGAACAAAGTTTTTATTTTTGTTTTTTTTTTTTTTTTTTTTTTTTTTTTTTTTTTTTTTGCAAAAAAAGAAAAAAAAATTGGCCACCTTAGGGCATTGCCGCTATTGTGTATGTGGTGACTAGTTTAGAGAATAGTTTGTTTACAGGATATTGAGAATTTCAAGTTATTGATTTCTATATTTTTAATTTTTTTTTTGTTTTCTGAGCTTTGAGTTTTTTAGCCTGTTGACTTCGAACAATCTGTCTTCTATACTACCTCTCTCACCTATTTTGTTTATAACTTGTTATTCCCCTTGTCAGTTGACATCGTTATAAACCACGTTTGAATTTCATAGCTCATTAAAAATGGGATCAGACATGCGCCGTGAAGGTTTATCGGAACTCTTCTTTGATTGTAGATGAAACGTGATGAGAAATAAGTATATCTGACAGGATTCCTATAGGATTCATTGATTGGTTGGTTAGATGTCAACTGGGGTAGATGGTTGGACTATGAAGACTGGAAGGACTGTCTGGTCAGGGGCGGAGGTTAGCTGTCGTGGTGTGGTGGGGGCTCTTGTAAGGAGATAGAGAAAGTAAATTGATGGTAGAAAGGGCGGGATGGCGTCATCGATCTGTGGCATCTGGCGTATCGATTAGTCTGATAGTAGACTGTGAGGATTACTAAACAACTGGACACGGGATCACGTGAGGCTATCTGTTGTGGACTAGGTCATGTACTTCAACTGAGAGGATGTATTGTTATATTAGAGTTCTTTTTTGTTATTCTTAAACACACAGCAAAGAAAACTAAAAGTCTTTTAACTACCTTAACTGTTATAAAAATGGCACCAAAATAAGACAGATGCGCTTTCTGATTATATGCTTGCGAGTCCTTGACGCTGACTGCCGTGCTAGAGAGGAGGAGCTTAGAGATGTAATTTAGATGCTACAGAAAGATCCTATTAAAGACCGCATCACAAACGAAAAGGTTAGAGACAGGATTGCTACAGCTTTTGGGCCTTACGATAAACTGCTAACTAATGCAAACTAAACTCCTCCCCCACCCTAGCTACGCCACTGCCAGTATAACAAACGCATGAAAATTAACTTTTACTTAACTTTTACTTATGGCTATTTTACAAGGTCTTCGGGGGCTCGCATAAACATTTATTTCAGAGAACAGTACCAGGAAAACGAAGAAGAGGCAGACAGAGAAAGCGATGAGATGACTATATATACGAATCGATGGTCATGCCATGGAAAGGGGTTCTATCCAAGGCAAAAAAAACAAAAAACAGAAAGGAATGGAGAAAGACGGTCGACAAATCTTGCTTGGTGCCCCCAACGGCCCAACAGACTAATGGATAGGTGAAGGAAATGTTATCCTATACAATACGCAACTCTTTCTACTCTGTTTTTAAGTCCATCCTAACCCATATAACCAAGATAAAAGTCTACATGCTCATCAGCATATTCTCTAATTCAATTAACAAAAATGCACGTAACCTAATTATTCTTCTGATTCTTGCTAACAGCGTCTCTAGATAGACTACCCTTACAAAAATATTTCAGTATACAAGGAGCGTAGTTAGTAATTTTCCATTTTTTTGGGGGGTCCCGTGGTGATCGATCTCTTTGGGGATTCCTGTATTTTGCGTAATATATAATATTTAATGTAAAAAACAACACTCATTTGGTTGCCCCCTCCAGTGGGGTCCCGGGGGATTTTCAATTTCTCTCACTCCACCCCCCCCCACACCACAGCTACGCCACTGCCATTATAACATAGTCATGAAAATTAACAACCTTAATTTAAACTATGTGAAATAGCTACCTTTACTGCATGCATGAAATAGCTACCTTTACTGAGATAGGGGTAGCTACATATACTCAGATGGCTTCATACATGACATTGCTGTCTTTAGACTGTTTACTAAGAAGAAATGGCTACCTTTGCTGAGTGAAGTGACTATTTATTTAGATGATACATATTCAGTTATGGTTGAAATGTTTAAATGACAGGGGCATGTGAAATTGATAGGATAAATGTGTCTATATATCGTAGAGTGGTCTGGTAGTCAGACTTTTGTTTCTATGGAGATGTATGGAAATACAATTGGAATCTCGATACAATATATCCTTCTCAATGTTAACTCTAAATGTTATAGATACATCCCAATGTTAACTCTAATGTTATAGATACATCCCAATGTTTACTTTAATTTTATAGATACATCCCAATGTAACTTTAATGTTATAGATCCTTCTCAATGTTAGCTCTAAATGATATAGATACATCTTAATGTTAACTCTTATGTTATAAATACATCATAATGTTATAGATAGGTCCTAATGTTAACTCTAATGTTATAGATACTTCCCAAAGTTAACTCTAATGTTATAGATACATCATAATGTTAACTCTAATGTTATAGATAGGTCCCAATGTTAACTCTAATTTTATAGATACATCCCAAAGTTAACTCTAATGTTAGATACATCCTAATGTTAACTCTAATGTTAGATACATCTCAATGTTAACTCTTAATGTTATAGATACATCCTAATGGTAACTCTAATCAGGGCCGGTCTTAGGCCACTGCACCTATGCGGTCGCAGTGGCCCCGCGCTTTCATAGGCCCCGCGCTTATTCTATGTGTAATTATTAATTGCAAAATATATACGAAAAATTTCTGGGAATGTTTTGCACTTATTAAAATCTGAAAACTCATACAAATCTCATGAAAAATAGACATAATTGTCATTTGTGGGTGTCATTCATTGCGGAAAACACCAATACTAAGCTCGATAAAAGAAAAAAGGCATTTTCAGCTTTCATGTTAAAATGTAATAGAATAGATCAGGCAACTTTTCACCTTAACAGGACGTTCCCATACCTTATTTGATTTTATAGTCACTAGCATATAAATATTCCATAGGTTACAAGATTCATACAGTAAAGCTAACTTTACTAAAGCTAATGTATTTTCTTATACAAAATATTAATTTTCACTTATTATCCTTATTCCCATCTAGAATATAGGCCCCGCGCAATCAGTTTCGAATAGGGCCCCGCAAGCACTAGGACCGGCCCTGACTCTAATGTTATAGATACATCCTAATGTAAACTCTAATGTTATAGATACATCCTAATGTTAACTCTAATGTTATAGATCCATCTCAATGTTAACTCTAATGTTATAGATCCACCTCAACGAGAGACAAAAGTTATTCCTACTGTTGAACTAATATAGTCCTGGACTCAAGTGAATTAACTAGCCCCAGTACCAGAACATCTTTCTGGTCAACCAGTGTATCGCGGCCAGCGACCAGACGTTAATTGAATAGCCGGACTGGTCACAGGAAGCCCCGAGTGACCAGTTCATACGGTTGGTCGCGTTCCAAGATACAACGCTCCCCCCCCCCTGAAACCCCACCCCTTGGGGCGATCTAGTGTTGTTTGCTGTTATAACAATGACCTTATTTGGAGAGTGACATCTTTTAGATTGGACGGACTAGGAAAGTTCGGACTTCATTTTTGAGCATTTTTTTTAACAAAGCTTATATTAACTTTCTCTTTCTGTCTGATACAAATTTCGAAAACGTTATTTCTCACACTTCACATTCTCGGGTTGAAACTTTGCCACAATTGTTTATTTTTCTTAACAAAACATGAACCAATAAAAAACATCAAACATTTAGTTTACAAAACAGTGGTACTTAATTAAAAAAAAAAAAATGTTGATATCGCATCGAAAAGGGGAAATAAGTCCATACAAGTGTTGAACCATTTAGTATATATCTATCGGTAACTAGGCATCATCGGTAATATTTCACTAAGGAAGCCGAGCTATTATTTTGTGTTGTCTTATCAGCTCGAGACGGAAAAACGAATCAATTCATTTAATGCATTCTATTGACTAACTAGAGACTTTAACGTGAAAGATAGTTTAAACCTAGCTCTCGCAGTTTGGGTCTTTCGATATCCGTACGTTAAACAAGAGAATTACAACACTATTGTTTACAAGTTTTTCTGGGTATTAAATATTTTTTTTCTTTTTGTTCTTTATTCCAATCTGTTTATATTTGCAGACGTTTTTTTTCTGAGTCTTTGCTTTCAGCGCTACTCTTGTGTCCAGACTTATTTTACTGTCTGCCTATCGTTGTATCACCTTGGCACCATTGCTTTGCACACAGTCAACATCCCAAAAAGCTCAACATTCCACACTCCGGAAGCTGATCTTCGTGCTCGGCATATTTAGAGTAAACTCCCCTAAATATGACCCAGTTATTTCACGTGCCAGCCTCATAAAGAGATGGATTTATTGCGCCTGGAGGAAAATCAAACGCTCCTTCCGTTTCCCGCGTCCAGACATTTAAATGGCTGCACTTCCTTCTTTAGGCCTGTCTATCACGTACAGCAGATGTCTTTGGAAATTTCCAATCGATAACCACAATGTCATTTTAAGGTCTTTTTTCTGGTCGAATTTGTTCTACTAGCGACATAGTCGAGTTAGAGATGAAATATTTTTCTTCATTTCCTAATTTAGTAGCGTTCTTCTTTGGTAAAGTCTTAAAACGTGATATAAAGGATCTTGTTCAGTGTCTTCTATTTACATACACTTTCTGTATAGTTGTGTTTCCTATTCAGACCTTGCGATCTATGGTGCAGATGGTGTTAAAGTCATCTGTTTCTATGACCCACGGTTAACGAGGGTGTCATGTGGCCAGCACAATTACCAACTACCTTTAATTTTCGCCAACTAATATCAGGTACCCATTAGAGCTGAGTAGACTCAGAGACGCTTTAAAGATCCCGAAAGTAAAAATCTAAGCCTTCACCAGGATTCGAACCTGGGACCCCTGGTTCTAAAGCTTTACCTCTCAGTCTCCACTCTTCGACACTTTCTATATATTTAAAAAAAAAAAAGTTGTCAAGTCTTAAGTCAAAAACTCAATTTAAAAAATGTAAAGCTAGAATTGAGTACTTATTAGAGTCACCGGTGAGATACGTAGATAGATGTAAAAGATAACTGAATGTCGTGGGTTTACTACTGGCCACATTTGTTCGACTTAGTTTTGTAAGACATATAAATATTGATATATATAATATTTGCCATATTCTGTTTACATGCGTATTATTAATACTCTTAAGCGAGCAATTCTTGTATCCTATACTCTTAAGCGAGCAATTCTTGTATATATATTGTCACATAAACAAATTATGTATTTGTTAGTCAAAGGTAAATATTCTTTGCTGACGAAGTTATTTATAGTTATTCCAAGAAAAGCTTGGCTCGATCACACGAGGTCTGAAAGATTTGATTCTATTGGTTGTTTTAAAAGGAAAGACAGAAAATCACGTGACACCCGCTAAGGGGAGAGAAAGAGATTGGCGCGAGATCGTCAGTCTAAGCCAGAACGTTGAACTGAACAGTCGTGTATTCATTTTATCTCTAAGTTTTTAATGGAGAAGCCTTGTAATAATTTTTCTTATTGTTTGATCTACATTTGTACATAAGTTGTACTCAAGTTTTATTTAAATAAAGTTTCCTGAATTTTGTTTTATACAAGAAAGTCTTCATTGTGAATTCTAGATCTACATTTATTTAAATAATTCATCTACGAGACTTGGATCAAGTCAGTTGGCACCAGCCACGTGTTCAAGATAGAATCTTCCCCGGCATAACGAGATCAATCAACCAAAGAACATCTCGTTACATATATATATTTATTTATAAATTTTATTTCGAAAACGGCTCTAACGATTTTCTTTAAAATTTCAAGGTGTGTGCGTATTAGTGAGAAAAAAATTCTCAACTCATTGGCCACATCGGGAAAACTCGAGTTCGACCGTTATTTCGATATGAAAATGTCTCAATTTAATTTTGGTCAGAATAATTTATGAATGAAATGGAAAATTTATGAATGAAAGTTTTTCCATGACGTAAACGGGAAAAACGCTGCTTACGTCACTAGGCTTACCTTACTACAAAGTATCAATGGACCTAATTAAACATTTGCGCACCATCTTATTGAAGATTGATTTATTATAGAACTATGGAAGGAAAGTAATGAAATTAAATGTACCGATGTATGATTAGTTATTACCAAAACAAAGGAAATTGGTGATTACACAGCTGCTCTACTGCTCCTTACTTTCTCACACTGAACAAGATATCTAGTTAGCGGTCAACGAGTTTGCTACGCTGCAGGCACTTTTGATTTAACTATAAACCTCAGTAAAAAACTTGGGATTAACGTTAGGGCGTGGTGACGAAAGGCCCAGGAGATTTATGAATGGGGAGGCATGTGTAAAAGCAGGCCATATCTTTCCATGGGCTGTAGCACCAGTAGCAGTAGTATATTACCTTTCTTAGTATAAATTATTTAACCGAGCAAGGCTCGGCCACCTGATATTATATATATATATATATTTATTTATTTATTTATTTATATATATATAAAAATTTTATTTCGAAAACGGCTCTAACGATTTTCTTTAAAATTTCAAGGTATGTGCGTATTAGTGAGAAAAAAATTCTCAACTCATTGGCCACATCGGGAAAACTCGAGTTCGACCGTTATTTCGATATGAAAATGTCTCAATTTAATTTTGGTTTGAAGGTTTTATGAATGAAATGGAAAATTTATGAATGAAAGTTTTCCATGACGTAAACGGGAAAAACGCTGCTTACGTCACTAGGCTTACTATAGTGTACTTCTTTGCAAACAAGAACGCGTTTAGAGATATGAATGAAGGGATGTGTAAAACTAAAAGCAGACCACGGGCTGTAGCACCACTGGGATGGATGGATGGCAAAAGCCGGTATGAACTTTTTATTGTCCGACAGTCAGGCTGGGCAGGGCATTTATTTAACCGAGCAAGGCTCGGCCACCTGATATTAAATTGATTAAATTTAAACAAAACTTGATTTAAACTTGGTCTTCTTTTTACTGAAACATCGAGATAGAACATTGTGCTGAAAAACAGGGTTCAAAACTTAAAATCGATCTATATATTCCAATACTAAATAGATTCTACATCCTCAGGTGTGTTTTGTAAGCTATGAAACTGTTACAGGATTTTAAATTTACTTGTTTTGATAAGATTGACAAATACAACATTGACAATATGGAAGTGGTCCGAAAAAAAAATGCAAATATCAGAAGACACACTTCTTTGAATTCATACACACAATAGAAGACACACTTCTCTGAATTCATACACACATCAGAAGACACACTTCTCTGAATTCATACACACATCAGAAGACACACTTCTCTGAGTTCATACACACATCAGAAGACACACTTCTCTGAATTCATACACACATCAGAAGACACATTTCTTTGAATTCATACACACATCAAAAGACACACTTTTCTGAATTCATACACACATCAAAAGACACACTTCTCTGAATTCATACACACATCAGAAGACACACTTCTTTCCAAGAGTTCCTCAGCTACACTCTACGTGCCTTTGCTCCAAATTTGTTCACTCCTATTATTTCCTGTTTTGTTGTCTATTGTATTCGATCTTTTTCTTGTTTATTTAAAAAAAAAAATAAGCGCCCTCTGGTGGCTTAGGGGTTTCATTTGAATGCCCTTCTGTTCCAGCAGAACATGAACAGGGATCAGCTTACGGGGGAATCATAACAGGCAGCAGATATTCGACACTGGAAATCGTAAAGTTTAATCTCTTCGCCCTCGATACCCTGTTCGCGCTGTGGGCTTTTTTTTTTTTTTTTTGTATATTGGAAATGTTGTTTTTGTGAGGTATCGATACTTGTTGCTAAGAGTTTCAGAAAGGAAATCTTTGAAACTAGGAACATGTTTCTTTATATGTTTTCACTCCGTCTGTCTGTCTGGGTGGAATTTTGTACACGTTTTCGGTTACCTCAATATTACTTAAACCTTTTTCTACCTAGAAAAAGAAAACCATTATCTTCAATCCTCTTGTGTTTGTTGGTTTGTTTGTTTTTTTCTCATTATTTCTGCCTGTTTTCTCTTTTTGCCCATTCTCTTTAAAAAATTCTTCCTAATCACCAAGCATTTCTGGAGCCTAATTTCATTAACACACAATTTAATGCGATTCTAGGTGTTTTTTTTCTCCTATTGTTGTGTTACAGTGTGCAGTGATCATGTGTGTGTGTGAGTTAGTGTGTGTGTTGTAGACATTTCATTTTTGGTGCGGGGATTGTGTGCGCGCGAAGCTGTAAGCAAAATTTTCTCCCCGTTTTTTTTATAGTATTGTGGAGAAAGTTATTTACAAGACAACTGCGTTTTAGAAAAGTAGGAAGACTTTTTTTTTTTTTTTTTTTTAATGGGTGAAACAATATCACATCTCGGCTGCATTCTTGACTTTTATGTTCACATATTTATGTTGTATTTATAGTTTATACGTTTTTCTTTTCCTGACATTGGCATTAACTCCCTTTATAAAGCTCTCTCTCTCTCTCTCTCTCTCTCTCTCTCTCTCTCTCTCTCTCTCTGCTCTCTGCTCTTTGCCTATTTGTCAATGTCTTTCAATTGTTTTCTTTTTAATGGATGCACTTTTGTATGCACATACATCTGATTGAATCTTTTTGTTTAAGTCTTATTTCTTCATTCCTTTCTATTCTTTATCTTTCTTCTCTCTCTCTCTCTCTGTGCAATCTTTTTTAAATCCTTTTTCATCTTGATCTTTTTCTTTCCTTTTTCTCTCTTCCTTGCTCTCCCATTTTCCACTCTCTATCTATCTCTCCTTCCCAGTTTTCCTCTTTTCTGTACCCTCTCGTTTTTTTTTCCCTCACCCCCTTCTCCCCCCCCCCCGCCATCTCCCCCTCTTTCTCTTGTGTATTTATTACCTAAACAAAAGTAAATTTCTCTCTTTCAAGCCTTGCGATCTATGATGCTGAAGATGTAAAGGTTATCTGTTTCTGTATCTCACGGTTGACAAGTGTATCGTGTGGCCAGCACAACAACCAACCGCTTTTAATTTTCCTTGACTAATGTCTGGGGGAACAGAGAGAGGCGTTCTCAAGAAATTAAAATTTTTTACTAGGATTTGAACCTGGGACCTCTCTTTTCGGAAGCCAAGCACTTTACCACTCCGCCATCACGCCTTATTTAGTGCCTAGTATTCCTGAAACTTATTTAGTGCCTAGTATT
>JADKLZ010019686.1:3492161-3504399 GCA_021533235.1 Biomphalaria straminea | reverse complement strand
GTATCCCCTTATGTCCAGTGCTGTATAACCAGTTCTCGTATCCCCTTATGTCCAGTGCTGTATAACCAGTTCTCGTATCCCCTTATGTCCAATTCTGTATAACCAGTTCTCGTATCCCCTTATGTCCAGTGCTGTATAACCAGTTCTTGTATCCCCTTATGTCCAGTGCTGTATAACCAGTTCTCGTATCCCCGTATCGTGTATCCAGCGAAGGTATAGAAGTTATCGTAATCAAAATAGAAGTTTGTGTACGTTGTCCTTTAAGTCTACTATTAGATCTGTTAGATCCAAAAATGTTGAGTTGTTAGTGATGAATTAAGACTTTGGTTTTTCTGGGTTTTTGCTTAGACTCCACTTTGAACATTGACTTTTCACATTGATGACACAGTTGGGCGCTGGTAAGATGGGGCGGGGGGGGGGGGCAATCAGGCGGGGCTAATATTGTCATGGCTATAAATAGTAACACGTAACTACGGGCTAAATCGATTAGGTTTTAAATGTCTTCACGCCTTGTGTCTATGTGCCCGTGTGTGTGTGAGGCCAAATGAACTTCCAGACCGTATCTAATCACTAAGATAAGTTGTCAGTCTATCAACACACACACCTCACACATCAACACACACACCTCACACATCAACACACACACACCTCACGCACCAACACACACGTCACACCACTTGTCCGAGTGATATAATTGCATTTTTGTTGCCTCTTTCTTTCACTATTGAACCAGTGTGTTCGAATCCTATATTAGACTAGGTCGCTACTGTTTGTTTTTTCGTAAAATCGTAGCATTTGTTAAATAGATCAAGCTTTTAAGGTTGTTGGCTCCTTTTGTGGATTTCTCATTAGGCTGAGACTATGATAAAATACAGACCATTGCTTTGTATAAGGGCAATGATATCTGTCCTGATATAGTTCTGGAGTGAAACTTTCTTGTGAATATATATTTTTAATTATTTTTGGAGCCAGGTTTGCTGGCAACTAGTCCCGAGTCCAGAGCACATACCAAATGACAAGGCATCTACCAATAGTTCTCAATATGATTTCATGAAATAGTCAAAAACAAATTACAACTTTGTTGTCCTGTTGGGGGGGGGGGGAGGGTTAAGATAGTGTTTACTAAAAACAAATATTGTACTGTATAGGAACAACAACACCACTAGTTCTTACTCACCCCAGACACTATCGCGCCAGTACGACTATGTATTAGTTTCCACTATGAATCTGACATTTGTTTTCATTATTTTCTTTAGAAGGACTTTAACACTAGAGAAACGTGGGGTTATTTTTATTTCATTATTTTTTACAGTTCATATCTTATATTAGTATATCCAGGGTCGGACATAAGGGAAGGTAGGTGAGCAATGTGGAATCCACAAAAAATAGGGGCCTCCACTAAAGAGATTTAAAAAAATATATCCGAATTTCTACGGGTCAGAAACTTGTGGTGTTGTTTACGTTGTTGTGGGTTTTTTTCATGGTTGTTTTTTTAGCATTTTACTGCTGGTTAAAATGTAGAAGCGCCCGTATTTACTGGAACTCTATTTTTCTGTTAATATATTGAGTACTTTCAGATAGAAGTAGTTCCGTTCATAAGTGCATCTTTATTAAACAATTTCGAACAAAAAATTGTAGGAGGGGCTCCTGAAAAATCCTGCAGGGGGCATCCACATACTTAAATCCGGCTCTGGGTAGATCTACTTTTCAAGCTACTTGATCGTTAAACAAAGCCTAAGTCCTAGTCTTGAACTTTCCAAATCTGTTTGAGTCTGATTTTTTGTATTTCTTTAAACCTGATGTCGGGTTGAAATAGAAAGAAAACGTGTGACCGAGAATCGCGTCCATCTTATTTTTTTAGGCACACTTACTTAGACTCACATAGACTCTGTCACACACACACTGAGACTCACATAGACTCACACACACTGAGACTCTCATAGACTCACACACACACACACTGAGACTCTCACAGACACACACACACACCTCTCCAGGATGCGCTGGTCATTAAAGACATTCTCTGAAACTCTTTTCAAAGTACGACAATTTTTGGAGGAGACAGAAGGAGAACAAAAAAAAAAAATTCTGAGGATTCGATGCTTTTAAAGATATTGAAAGTAATCGATTAGCCAGCCTGAAAATGGGAAATGATTTTTACGTTCAGCAATCATCAAACTTGTGACTGGGGGAGGGAGGGGGGTACATACATTATTTATTTTACAGGGGGGGGGGCTGTTTGTGTGCTAATATGTTTGTAAGTAAAGTAAAATTTTAAAAGACCTAGTGATCTATGGTGATGTATGTATGTATGTATGTATTTATGTATGTATGTATGTATGTATGTGTTTATGTATATGTGTATGTATGTATGTATTTATGTATGTATGTATGTATGTGTGTGTATATGTATGTATGTATGTGTGTGTATGTATGTAGGTGTGTGTATGTATGTATGTATGTGTGTGTGTATGTGTGTGTGTATGTATTTATGTATGTATGTATGTATGCATGCATGTATGTGTGTGTGTGTGTATGTATGTATGTATGTACATATGTTTATAAAATTCCGTTTTCAGACCTTGCAGATGATATAAAGTTCATCCGTTTCTGTGGCCTACGGTTAAAGAGGGTGTCATGTGGCCGGCACAACGACCAACCGCCTTTACTATTCCCCAACTACTGTCAGGTACCCATTAGAGCGGGGTGGACTCAGAGGCACCAAAAGATAACGAAATCAAAAATCCCTGACTTCACCAGGGGTCGAAACTGGAACCTAATAGTCTACAATAATTCATTTCACATTTGTTTCTGGTAACACTAGTAACTGAACAGTTTGTACTATAAATTTACCAAAGATGTGTTATGTTGGTGTTGGTTTTAAAGAGAGAAAGAAGCAATGGAGTCAAATCTTTGACATGATAGAGCCAGGAAGATAAATTGATAAACACGAAGAACAAAAATAATTTGACCAAGACTCCAACCCTTGTTTTTGTTCGACTGTCGTGGCGTTAACCCCTCCAGAAGTGCAGTCTGTTCATCTTTTGTTTTGTTGTTGTTTATTCGTGTGTGTCTAGGCTCGCGTGACATTTCCCTACGCCTGTCTAATTACTTAGATAAGGATGTCAGTGTGATTGCCAGTATCTGTGTGAGTGACCGCGTCTCTGTTGAGTTCCATGGCTTCCATTTCTTTGATGCTTTGTACGTGTTCTTCTAGCACAGGCGTTCTCAAACTGTGGGTCGCTACCCCCTTTGTGGGTCATTTGACCATTTGCCAGGGGTTGCTCTTCGAAAATATGGATTGTTATTGTCTACTCTTCTATTGCTGTATGTGGGGGGAGAGGTTTGCAGCACAGTGGTGGATTGTAAAAATGGGTCGCCGAGCTTAAAAGGTTGAGAAGCGCTGTTCTAGCAGTTGATGACGTATGGGTCATGTGATAGCGCTAGTTGTCCTATAAGGTGTGACCAAGAGAATGTTGGCGACACTTTTAGACAAAGGCGGCACGGGGGGGGGGGGCAAGTGTGGCAACCACCCCCAGGCCCCGAAATATAAAAAAAAGTCTAACTAATGTCACCGACAGCCATTGTACAAATATTCGTGGGCCTGATGTGACACTTGCCCAGGGCCCCGCGCACTGTTAAGTCCGTCTCTGCCTCGAATCAGAATACTGGTTTCTTGTTGAGATATTTTTGTTTTCACTTTTGTTATTTCTGCCGAGGGCCCCGCGCACTATTAAGGTCTCTCCGCCTCGACATGAGAATACTGATTTCTTGTTGAGATATTTTTGTTGAACCAGACTTCGTTCTTGTTAGTTTTGTTATTCGGTCATTAGAAGTGTTACGATGAGATCATGTGGTCAAGACAAGTGTCTGAAAAAAAAAAAAACACGTAGGGAAGATTTGTATGTCGTCTTAGTTTGAACGAGCTAATGTAAACATCTTCTTTCCGCGTAATTGCTCGTATTCTAGAACAGGGGTTCTCAACCTTTGGATGGCGACCCCCTTAGGGATGGATAGACCATTTGACAGGGGTCGCCTAAGAATATCGAAAGTATGCATTGTTATTGCCTACTCTTCTATTGCTGTTTGTGCGTGTATGGGGGTGGTGGTCGCAGCAGAGTGGGAAATTGTTAAAAGGGGTCGCAAAGTTTAAAAGGTTGAGAACTGCTGTTCTAGAACTACAGCAGTGACAAACCAAAAAAGTTTATTTTCTTGACCTTGACGCGTTGATTACGTGACATGTAGAATCAAAGTATCACAATAGATTGGTCCCGAATCTTGAAACATTGTTAAAATTTAGAATTCGATTCTGCCCAGTTTAATATTTGTCAAGAGAGTTTTTTTTTTTTAAATGTTATTCTGATTCAGTGGCGTAGCTTGGAATCTTGGGGCCCGAATCTTCACCTCCTTTGGGGCTCCTGCATTTTTGACATTTGCAATCATGATATGGAAGAAGGGCGTAATATTTAATGTAAAAACAAATTTCAGATACACATTTGGGGGGCCCGTGGGAATTTTTTAATTTGGACTAACCCCCCACCCTAGCTACACCACTGGTCTGATTGTTTCTAAAAGGAATGAAAATAATAAGGGCGCAGACGACATAAGGGAGAATAAAATCGATCCCTGGCAGACACCCACTTGGTCTGCGTCATATGCAGCTAATGATGTAGGTCACTTCTAGGACTGTTAAGACATCTTCATTGATGTGAACATTTTTTTTTTGGGGGGGGGGGGGGAACGAAGACATGTGTTTTTGTCAGCTTGTTTTGCGTTTGCGTACTGTATGTTACCCTCTCAAGAACGTACAATTCTATGAAGGAACACTCCCCCATGAACTCTAAAGGTCTAATAAAGTTAACCTTTGACCTCTCATTTCTTGTAATAGATTTGACATTCCAGATCAGACATGATCCTAGTCTTTAAGCAAACCCCACCCCCTCTCTCTCTCTCACCACCCCCACCCCTCCCAGCCCAATAATCAAATGGTCAGACGATGACACGAGATAATAACTCGTCAAGTGGAGGGGAGTGGGCAGCATATTGATTCTGAACACCGATGGACAAAACTAAGAGTGTATATCGATCTAGAAGAATCTGAAGAGGTGGCGTAGGGTACATAGATAAAGGGAGTTCATAGATGAGGGGGGAAAAGGGGGGGGGACTAGAGCATTGGTAACAATGTCTACTATTCGTGTCACGACCATACTTTAGCTGGACGGGTGGACTTATCAATATTTGACGTTTCTTTTTCTTGTAGTTTTGAAGAGGGAGAGAACTCTCTTGTCTTGGAATCACGTCAGGAACACGTCTTGGGGTTTGAAGTCTACTTGCGGCTGGCCTAGAACATCAAAAGTTACATAGGCGTATATGTTGGGTTAACTCAAAGCTACATTGTCGTAAATATTGGATTAACTCAAAGCTACATCAGCGTATATGTAGGGTCAGCTCCAAGTTACATGTAGCGATATAGACCAAAATATGAGTGCGTGTTTTTGGACTGGGAATGTCGGATGGTCGTGTGGTATTTGCTTCGAATTAGTATCATGATGGTCCCGCGTTTAAAGTCTCACTACTTTGAGTTTACAATCCTAGTACTTTGAGTCTCAATCTTACTACTTTGAATTTAAAATCTTACTTATTCGATTCCCTTTGGTTTCGTTCATGAACGAACATTAGAGACAATACCATAAAAACAAGTCGATCTAGGGATTTATTTATATTCTGATCTATGTATATGTCATGAGAAAGAAACAAATCAGCAAATTTGTCGATTGCACAGTGAAATACATGAAGATTTTCCTTGAAATGTAGGTCTACATGTTTACTCACACTGACACACACACACACATACATATAGGCCTATATTTGACTATATGTATATAATATTTTTATATTATGTTTGATTTGAGTTTATTTATGTCTTAGTTTTCATTGTGAACTGAATATATATTTTTTTATAACCTTTTTAGGCCCTCCTCCAGTCACATGACGTTGTGGCCCATGAAGTCTATAGTGAAGACACCGCCCACCACGCTTCTCCAGGCTCCTCCCACCATTCCTCAGTCCCCGCCCACAACTACGTCAATGGCAGCATGAGTGGACAAGGAAACGGCGACGTGGACGGCGCCGGACACAGGAACGACAACGCGGAGGGCGTGATGCGTGTCCGGCTTGTCCAATTTCAGAAAAATACAGACGAGCCAATGGTAAGAGACATCTTCTAATGGCCATGCGAGTTGACGTGTTTCTCCTTTGACATCTTTTAATTTATGATAATGTCCAATTGTAATCCCTGCGACGCATACAACCGAGACCAATCGTTATAGAAGGCCTTAACACTGACTTGCGACGTCACCAAGTGTGGGCAGTTTAGACCAATAACTTATTGACACGTCACAAGTAGTGAGGTCGGACTTGTGACGTAAAAACGAACTATCCACATTTGGCGACATCACAAGTCAGTATTCATACCTTTTGTATCGTTTGGTCTTGATACACCCCAAGCATTGACTTCTCGGGAAACAATTGTTAGTAAGATCCACAGTGTTATTCTGAAATAATAGTAATACATTGTCACTTGATTCTAATTACTCTGAACCCTTTTTTTTTCACACTATTAAACCTGTTTCAAAATGCAGAAGCCCTAAAGAGGTCAAGCCCCCACGGGCCCCCAAACTATGCAAAATACCTAGCTACGCCCCTGGCTTGGATGTATTAAGGCTCTGCCCAGATGCATAGATGTACTGCCTAGATTCATCCAAGCACTGCCCTAATGTATTATTGTTTTTTCCCAGATGTATTGATGTACTACTTATTTGCATTACAGCCCAGATGCATTGACACAAATCTCTATAAATAAACACACCGCCTATTTTAGTGATATTCTACAAAGGGAAATCGCAACACAATCCAAATGTAATGATACAATACCTTTATGATCCATTATCCAGATGTATATATTTATATTATTATTTGTTATTGTATTGCTAAGATACATATTCAGTCCTTCTACGCCACATAGGTGACTATCAAAATGGGGCGACATTATTTTTTATATTGTATATCACTACACTGGAGTAATTTGTTGGCTAGTTAAAAAGTTGAGTCTACAACAGAATGGAAATCATTACATAAACAATCGTCTGCTGAAGCTGGACAAAAAAACAACGTTGTGTTGTCTATTAACGTGTATTTCTGCTTCTATTTGTGCTCCCTTCTGGCCATACATCTGGCAAGTCAGACTACGACTTCCGGTCCGTTATGCCACATTGGCACAGCCGTTCTATTATTGAACTCACCAGTTGTTTAATGTCGGCTAGATGCCGAAGACATTCCACAGATAAATAAACTCTTTTTTATTTGACAACAGCAACGTCTAAAGTCTACAGCAAAAAGAAATTCTCTATTGGGTTTTCCTGGCTATGGTTTATTTCAAGAGCCTCCCATCGTGTTACGATATTTGTCTTTGTCCTCTTGCAAACAAGAGAGGGGAGGGTGATACAAGGCAGGACAATGAAAATATAAAGCAAAGAGAAACATTTTTTTTATCAGAACAGTGTTTCCCAAACCGTGTTTCGTGAACCCTAGTGTTCCGTGAGGCCTGAATAGGTGTTCTACAAATTACTGGAACAATTAACTAGTAGACCAACACGTAAATTAATCTCCCCCTCCCCTTTCAGTATTTTTCTCTTGAATAAGTCTCTCAGTCTGTTGGACCATTATCTAACACGATCTCTCAACCATCTCTCTCCATTCTTGTCTTTTTCCTTTTTTTTTTCTGGTACTGTTCCCTGCAGGAAAGTATTTTCGATACCTGATTATCTCATTATTTTGGCCGTGCTGGCTTTACTAGAACTTTGGACAGTGGTCAGAAAGTCAACAATGGATCCAAAGCCTTTGTGATCCTTGTATTCCTATTTCGGATACTCTCTCAATTGAGAACCTCTGTATAGATATTTCACGGTATTGTTTACAGTAAATATGTGTGTTGATGTTGTTTCATGTGTGTGTGTTTCCTCTGCAGGGTATTACTTTAAAAGTCAACGAAGAGGGTCAGTGTTTTGTGGCCAGGATTATGCATGGCGGAATGATACACCGGCAAGGTGAGTACTAGCAGAGGGAGAGGACTGAAATGTGTATGATAACTATTAGTGACTAAGTGTGAGGATTGCTTAATAATTAGCTGTATGAACCTACTAGTAATTAAGTGCATGAACCTATATAGTGATTAGAAAGTTTATATCCTCACTCTGGTCGAAAGTTTGTACACGTTATTTCTCCCACATCTTATCTCGGATTAAGCTTAAAATTTGACACTATTATTTCTTTTAACTGAATAAATCGATAAAGAAAAATTAACCAATGCGTTCATTAACTATTGGTAATGAATTATTTTGTTGGGTATTTCGAAGAAGAGAAAGAAATAGTGCTTGACTGAAGTAGTGGTATAAGCGAATTGGTCACCTTTATAGGTCGCCGCTCTATATGGAAACGAAAGATGTATAACTAGTTACTATACAATCTTCTCTAGTAGAGTGCTTTGCATGTCGGTCCATAATGGCGTTAGCCACAAGTTCGAATTCTTCTTCTTCTTCTTCTTCTTCTAGTCAGCTTTATTGCTACTGAGCTGTGAGCTCTTTTGCAGACTGTGCCAAGGAAAAAAAAGTGTGCTGTTTTCTTCAATTGTTCAGCACTGCCATAAAGGGTGTTGGTTATGTTGGGCTGTAGTGGTAGTAGGGTCTGCCTAAGGTGTATTAGGAGAGGGCCATTAAAAAAAGGATATGGTTTACGGTTTCATAAGGGTGGGTGCAGTGTCTACAAACGGAGGGTTGTGTGGGGTTTATTTTATTGAGATGATAATTTAAATGAGGTTTATGTCCTGTTCTTAGTTGGAAGATTGCACATTGCTCTTTGCGGGGAAGGAAGTTAGTACTGTCTAGTTTATTTGGCATGGTTATTTCTTTGTACATAGCCCTGCCTGTGTTTCCTGTTGCCCATTGGTTTAGCCACTCCTCTTTGTGGTTGTTGATTAGCATTGACCTTAGGGTAAGGTAGTTGACAGGTCTATCTGGTTGTTCCATAGATGATCCTGCCTTTGAGAGCTTATCTTCCCTTTTATTTCTCATGACACCAATGTGTCCAGGAATCCACTGTAATGTGATGTGGATGTTTAATTCGGTCATCGAGTTTGAATTCAAGTCTTTCACTTTCTTTCTCGCCCCCCACCCCCGCCATTTTCCCGACTGGACCAGATAAGTGACTATAGCGTAATGAGAAAGCTAAAAGCTTGAAAAAACGCTTAAGTTACAACAGTTAGTAAAACTATCATTAACCACACGGATTTGTTGTTTTTATTGAAGGTCTATTTTAAATGTAGTTACATGACTGATCCAAGCTAATGGATACAATTACACTTGGTATAAGCTTCTATTTTGGAAAGTATTGTTTATAGTCTACTTCACTTGTAAACTGTTTGCATTCATCTAACAGTTGGGTCACAAATCCACAACCACTAAAGGGACTGCACTCTACGACACGAGTGTTGGGTTGTGTCTATAATCGATTAGGAAATAGTCAGAAAGTATCGTGCATTGTGTTTTGTTCCTATATGCTAGTAGTCGTTGAACTTGAAAGTACTCTATTTTTTTTTTCCAATAGTCTTCAAACTAAAAGTGCAATAGTGACTCAGTTACCACTACAGACAGATCAAAGTGAAAGTACAAAATGTGTCTCTCAGACTAAAATTCCAGTCCCATTTTATTTACGTGAAATGAAATTTTAAAGTCTAATTTTTTAAAAAATCATTTCTTCGTATGTTCAGGTCTATAATATTACCTACATCAAAAGATTAAAATCTTATATTCCAAGTGAAAACAAAATAGCATTTACATTCCATTTTTTTTTTCTGGCGATTTTTTTTTCCAGTTGGAAGTTTTTTATTTTTTTAATGCTGGCGTGTTGTTTTTGTTCTTTTTCTAGAAGGAGGGTATTTTTCAAAAGTACACCACAAAGGTAAATCGCATGCGTAGATCCAGACGGACAAAAAGCAGATTCCTAAATAGTTCATCTTTTACATTGGGTTTAAGTTGTCTGAATGTCCGACACTCTGTCGGAGCGAGTTCCCATGAAAAAAAAACAAAAAAACAAGCAAAGTAGAAAATAATACTTTAAAAGATAAGCTTATTTAAGAGAAAGAACTTCCCCCTTCACAACTATATCTCTCAATGATCTTGAAGTTATTTCCCTTTTTTATAATAATATATTAGACAAATTAATTACCAATAATTGACTAATTTGTTATTTAGTCATAGATTTATGATTATTGGGTTCAATAAATAATTGCTTAACTGAGCTTCAGCTTGATCCGAGGTTGGGTGTGGCAGAAATAAGGTGTACAAGCTTTTTATCAGAGTGAGTTGATAGAAGCTTTGTACATATAGCAACGCGAGAAATGTACAGTTTGAACTTGAAATGCAACTTGTACACTGAAACCAACATTCTAATAATGGTTTATCTGGAAACATCTATCATTTGGTGTTACCTCCATAGTCATCTGAGAATATTCCTTAATTATTATTTTTTTATGTGTAATTTGCTACGAAAGTAAAAGTGGAGTGTGAAAATGGGTTTACCCGTTCAGCCGACACATATCTAATTTTAAAATACGGCACTTGGAAAGCAGATTTACCCGATTTGTTCTAAAAGTTTTGGTTCTTATAAAGAGATACAATTAAGTACTTTTGTCTTTTTTAAGGGGCTTCCGGTTGTGGAAGGGACTTTAAACAACCTCTACGGTCTTCGCCAAGATCTAAGGAACATTTATGTCAAGTTTTATCAAGATTAATCAAACGGTTTTGATTTGTATTCGGGACATGCATACATACGCACATAAGTTTCTTCCGCTTGTTGTGTGCTAAGAGAAAGACGGCATGAGTTCTCTCCACATTCCCCCCTTCACCTGTCCATACCATCAACTTTTTTTTTTCTCTTACGTCTTGGATTGTGGCAGCCACGTCTCTGTTTTCTTCATTGCCTCGACAGAGCCTCAGTGCATTGCACGCGCCTAAGTTTGGCACGTGATCTCTTCTGTTTTGCTAATTAGCATTTTCTGGTTTGAGATTAACTGTGACGTCTCCTTGACCTAGAGGATCTCTGAAGTAACTATTCTATTTGAGAATAAGAGTGATTGATGTCATTAGGGGTTAGGGGAAACTTTTTAAAAAAAATTTTGTTGTGTGTTCTTTTTTAATCCAAGATCTGTTCTGTTTTTAAATCCTTCACCTGCATGTGCTTATACAATTTACTATTGTCCTCTGTATGGTTTCTTCAATTATTAATAGACCTCATTCACCAATCTTAAACGAACAACATTTAGCTACATGATTCTTTATATCTTCTATACAAAGTATTTCATCCAACGTGGCTGTCACGTGATACATATTTTTCATTGTTTTATCAATATTATCATCATCATCGTTCCTTTGTGTTCCTTGTGGAACACAGGGCCTTGACAAAAACACGCCACTCTCCACGGTCTCTTTCAAGTATCAATATTATGACGTGGCTAAAGGTGTTTATTTACGATTGGTGAATGAGGTCCATTCCATCGAAAACGAGTTATTTAATTTGAAATTATTAATATTAAAATTTATTCCAATTTCATGCGCTCTCTGTGATTTTTATTCTATAGCGCTACAAAATTTTACGAAGTAAGTATTACATTTTTAAAACAACTAAAATGGAAAGTTCATCAACACTAAATTATTTTGTTATATGTGAGCCACCGTGATTCAAAGAGTTCTGATGGAATGTTATCAATTCCAGTCGACGTGTCACCCTTAAGTGATCTAATCCCTCCACTGCTTACTAGTACGTGAGTCTTTTGCTAAGGTCTCTGTTGTTCCAACGTGTTGATTGGATCGTCACACTATCCTGTCCACCTTCTAAGAACCTAGATGTTGATGGTTATTTCTTTCTAAGAAACTTAAATGTGAACAGATGTAATTGTTTCGTTGTTGCAACTAAGTTCATCAAAGAACGTTTTAATTTTTAGAGAATCCATGGACGTGCACAATATTATTGGATGTTTAAGGATAGTGTTAACAAAACCATGAAAATGTTAACAAAACGATGAAAATGTTAACAAAATGATGAAAATGTTAACAAAATGATGAAGATATTAACAAAACGATAAAAATGTTAACAACAGAATAACAATGTTAACAAAACGATGAAA
>JADKLZ010019686.1:3457419-3481405 GCA_021533235.1 Biomphalaria straminea | reverse complement strand
AAAACATGTCAAGGGGTCCACGAGACAAAAAAGTTTGGGAACCACTGACATAGATCTATATCTCAAATAGCTAAGGCTCTTATTAAGTATAAAAATTATAATAATAGTTATGTGTTGTTGTTTTTTTTTTCATAAAGTTTTATAGGTGTTCTGAGATCGTTGATGTAAGTTCAGTGTTACTTTGTAATATGTACACAATATAAATTGTATTTATCATTTGGTGTGATATCCAATTCATTTTAACTTTCTAATGTATTGAGTTTGAAAAGATTGAACTTCAGTCAACTGAATATTGCATCACTTCAAAGAGGAATTCAATGGATCTGAATGTGTTGATGTTCTATTGAGTACAACTTTACGAATGTGTCATCTCTCAAATGAATTTCACAACTATTAAAGCCTGGATCAGAAAATAGAAAATAATACAAATTACAAATATATATATATATAAAACATTATTACAAAAAAAATAAAAATGTTTAGGCTCTACTGTACTGACTGCTTGGAGATCTGATATCTGGGACATGATCTCAGTGCTGGTGTATCACACTTACATCTGGTCCAATTTCAATTTTTTTTTTAAATTCCTGGCCTAAATTAAGATTTGATGTAAAACCTTTGTGTTAAATAGTCACTCAGCCACATGCCCCGTGGTTGAAGGTAATTTTATTGGTGTGGGGGGGGTGTGCTTGTGAACTGTTTTTGTACTGGGGAAGTAGGGCATATGTAATCAATCATAGAAGAGCAACCTTTGTTATTTGCTGAGTAGTGGAATTGTTTCCATACATTTCCTTAGCTCTGTCCCTGGTTAGCTTGGAAAAAGTCTTTATTTCAACTGAAACAAATGTATTGACTTTGTTTTGTAGAGAGATTTGAAAGGCTCAGTAGTCCTCAAAGTACTTCCATCAACAGCTCATTCCAAATCTGAGACTTTACCACAGAAAGAGGTAATCCTTGACCTGTATAAGGTCATTAACAATCACATCATACTAACCCATTTTTTAATAATATTTCTGAGGTCAAGGTCAAATTGAACTTCAAAACAAAAAATGGTATTGATAAAAAACTAATAATTTAGCTACTGTTTTTTTTTTGTTCTTTTGCTATTTATTGATTACAATGATTCAGCTTAAAATTTGGCCCTGACCTCTTGACAGATTGGCTGCTGATTCAGTCTTCTAACACTCGGCACAAAGGCACAGACGTCTGCTTTGCTATTCTCTCTTTATTGTTTGGTCAAAGAATCTCTACAATCCATCACTCGAAGAAACAAATACTTGTCTCCCGTATTTTATGATAATCATATTTTTTTTAAACTCTCAGAATCTTTCTGAATTAAATATTCAATCAAAATATTTTTTTTTGTAATTTTTTTTTTAAAACCCAATGAGACCAAAATGAAATGTAATATTTCCTGCATTTCTTCTGGTGATGGAAGACTTGACCAGACAATTGCATATATCTGGACACTAATTGAGTTTGAAGCTAATTGTCTCTGCTTCTCCTCTCTCTCTTCTGCTTGGACTGTAGAAGGAGGCCAGGGGGAGCATTCTCCTCAAGATCATTCCCAGCCTTAGGGTCTACGTTCCCCAATGTGAGGTAACTCTAAAAGATGGTAAACTGAAATATGGAGTAACTTCCCTTGTTCTCATTTTTCGTTTTTACCAGCATGCTGGCTTTGTTGTATAAGTCTGTTGTCTTAGTACTCTTAGTGATAATCTCTTATCATCTTGTAATATTACTAATGCTTGCTTTTGTCAGTTAAAGTTTTATAAAGGTATTACTAGTCATCCTACAAGTTAAATATAAAATCTTTATTAATACAGTAAAGCTTCAAAATCTCAATTAGACAGCAATAATCTTATTTTCTTTAACAAGTCTTATACGTGTAGAAGCAATAAAACTTACATTGAAACAGGCCCAGTGCTAGCAGTAAACAAACAGAACTATAATCCAGGCCTTCAACAGAACAGTGGCTCTTTCACGCTTTGTTTTCATGGTTCTTGTATATATATTTTAATGTTTTTTTGGTATTTGGTTGAAAAGCAGGGGAGCCCACCCACAGGCTACCCATCGGACAAGGTCCAAATATTTATACCTGACTAAAGTTAATTTAAAGAATAAAATCTTGTAGTTATTCTTTACAAACTATTTTGTTTTTCACTATTTTGAAAAAAAAAAGTAATTATATTAATTTTAAAAAATATACAATTAGTCACTTTCATTAAAAGAAATGACTAGCTTGCTGCTGCAAAATTTAATAAGCATATTAAAAAAGAAAAATTATTTTATCAAAACACTTGTAAGAGAAGTTTAAAAATATAAATCTAAAATATTTAAGGGCAGAGCTTAGAAAGGAGATTTTTTTATGCAGAGTTTTTATTGTTTTATGAAGGTAGTACCCAATAGCCAATCTTGACTGGTTGACTTTAAGTATATTGTTGTTGTTGTTGTTTTTGGTTTCTTAAATTTGGTTGAAAAATAAACATCAATACATGATTGCCTCGAATTACCAAAAACAGAAGCTTAAACAGTTTTTATTGGTACATGAACCTTTGAAAAGAAAAATCTTTTTTCGTGAGAGTTATCCACAGCTAATTATGAATTTATGCTAATGAAGTATTGATTAATGGAAGTTATGTGTACAAACCTGTTTATGTTATGGGTTGGGGGAGGTTGTTGTAACCATAGTCCAAGGTTCAAACCCTGCCCACCAAGATCCTCTTCTGTTCTCCAATAGGTTTTTGTTAAGATGTCATTTTTTTTTTAAACTTCAAAAATCAATAATGACTTCACAGGCTGTGTTTTCAGCTGCAACTGTGGTTCAAGGTCACTTCTGCTTGTTTAGACCCTGTTAAATTATATTCTAGAACATTGACAAATAAAAAGATTATTCCGCGTTATTCTTTGGCTTTCTTCCGACAAATAAAGCTGAATATTTATACATTAAGTATGAATTGTTATTAGTGTTAGTGCTTAGAATCTATTCATATGTCATTGAGTAATTGTTGTACCTTTTTGTGGTAAATTTGTATGAACATTTTATCTGCATGGCTCATTCATTGTAAACAATTGTATATGAATATAGAATTGGAATGTTGCAGCTTTATAAATTCAACTTTGTTTACATGAGATTGTTGTTCCTACCTGCTTCAATATATATTGTCCTCATTAAGCGACATTCTGGCTGCTGAGTCAAGAAATGTAATTTTCATAAATATATAGTGAGGTCCAAAAAATAAATTTGGATTCTTAATTTTTTAAATTGTATTTAAAAATTCGTAATGCAACCCACTTAGATATTACATGATAAAATACATAGATAAAAATTCTTAAATTGAAAATTTATTTTTTAGGCTTTGAAATAAAATATGGGACTAAATGGCTACTGACATGTTGTCAATGACCCAGTAAGGTTGGATATGACTTAAAATGGACAGATTTCAATTAGTGCTCCAAGAGCCCTAACATAAACGATTAACTCATCCATGAGTGAGTTTCAGTTGTATCAGTCTCTCTCTTGCCATCAGCATAAAATGAAATTCATTTTGGGACTGGTCCACTTCATTGTTACCGAAGAGTCTGAGATGTGTGACCCCCCTGCATTATTTGAGGGACAGTTTCGTTGTCTTTGCAGAATGATATTGTTTTCTCAGTTGTCTTTATCTCAATTGATATTTGAATGAGAACCCAAAAAAAAAATAATTTGTATGATTGAATAAATTTAGAAGCATTTTAAAGTTGTTGTTTTTTATCTAGTTATATAAGATAATTAACCCTAACCAATAACTCATATTTTCTTTGCACCCAAATATATACCGGTAACACATTATAAAACCTTTTCAAATCTTATCATTATATCTTCATCAAACATTTAACCTTTTTAGACTTCCAACAATTTTAGATGTCATCATTTGAAAGTTGTTATTGTTGTAATGTAATAAATCTATTAAATACAATTTACTATTCTGCGTAAGAGTATCAATTACTTTGTACTGATTCTAGCATTCACTTCTTTCACACAGATTTATGTTAGAGCTTTATTCAACTATGACCCAAGAGATGATGACCTAATTCCATGTTCTCAAGCAGGTGTGCCTTTTTCAGTGGGAGATGTGCTTAGGGTAAGTATTTGAGTGTCATTTCATCGTATCTCTGCCTGTGGTGCCTTATGGGGCATAGGCCAGCAACCAACTTCCTCCAGGCACAGATAGGAGTCTCTCCAATTGTCCCCATGTCTTGCCCATCTGCTTGGCATCTGCTTCTTTGAGGGAGGGGGGGGGTTTCCAGGATGGGTCATGGCTTGTTATGTTGGATGCAGGCTTGCGAGCCATCCCCACTGTCTCTGAAGAATATTTACTTCAATAGGGTGCTGCTTTGTTCTTTGCCTTAGTTCCTTATTGGAGATCTTGTCTGGCCAGTGGATCAAAGGAATCTTCCTCAGGCAGGTAATGAATACCTGGACTATTTTAATGGTGGTTATGATGGTTATCTGCTCCATTGAGTAGTTTGTGTTGAGTTAGAGTTGAATAAAGGTTTATTTAGAGATGGTTTTGAAGTAAGTATATTGCTTGGAGTTTGAAAAGATATGTTAATAGTAGGTATCCATTGGCCTCCTTCAGTTGTAGAGTGTTTAGAGTAGGTGTATACTTTTAGTTACTAAGCGAGTCTGTTTAAAATCTCTTCTTGATTTACTGTTACCCAGATAATTAGTAAAGATGATTCCGATTGGTGGCAAGCCAAGAAATGGGAGGTGAAGAGTTCTGGACCTGCTGGCTTAATACCCTCCCCTGAGCTCCAGGAATGGAGAACAGCCTGTGCAGCTATCGAGAGAGCCAAACATGAACATGCAGGTAGGTTTATTCATCAATTATGCACATAGAGATATAGGGGACATGGTTCTTAAGTCAAAGTGGTCAATGTCTTGGCTTCTAAACTAAGTGGTCTTAGATTTAGAACATTTCTGAACCATCTCCTCCTGTTATGAAGTGTATATGTGTGTTTCCAAGGTAACGAGGACATTAGTAGTGGTGGTGGTGTAGAAACAGATAAGCTTTACATCATGTGTATCATAGATCACAAGGACTGAAACAGATATATTTACTTTATTTTACTGTAGGTTGGCATACTGTTTTAGGACTCTTAGAGACAAGCTGGTTGAATCATATCAAATTGTGCCATTTGGGAAATGCAGTCAGTGGGATTGTCTGTTAATAGGACTCTAGAATTATTAAAGATGATGAGCATGCAAACATGTTATTTTACATTTCAAATTAATCTAATTAAACAAATATAAATCTAATAATTAATCACTAAAATCTTTGCTTTTTATTAACCTTGATAGCCGTAATTTCTTAAGAGATACCCCAATGCCCATTTATTATAACATGTTAAGGAAAAGAAATGTTTCTCTTAATACATATATTGTGCTCCATTGTTGATAAATTTTAAGTCTTTATTGAAATGAATAAAAGTCACAAGTATTTGTATTTTAACCTTCACAGCCAACTGTTCATGGTTCAATCGTAAGAAAAAAGATAAGTACCTTGCTAAACACAACGCTGTCTTTGACCAGCTGGATCTGGTCACCTATGAAGAGGTGGTGAGATTGCCACAGTTTATGCGCAGGACACTCGTGCTATTGGGTGCCCATGGTGTGGGCAGGCGTCACATTAAAAACACACTCATCACAGGTCACCCTGATAGATTTGCTTACCCTATTCCACGTGAGTATAATACCCAGAAAAAAAATTTTGTTTCCTTTTACATGTTTCTGTAGAATTGAGGATAATACATTACCAGGTTGGGGAGGGCAATGGTAGGGTACTAAGATGGGACATTTTATGTCACATAGTAGAGTTCAAACAACACAGCCAGGCAGCCATGCATTTAATGTTTATATTTTTTCATCTCGTCAACTTTTAGGAATATGAATATTTGTTTGTAACTAAATTTATCTAAGAAACAAACTAAAAGTATTTGGCACTGTCAGTGGCCTTGCTGGGGAGAGGGGCCAGTGTCCAATTTTGAAAATCCCCAATTTAGGGGGCCCCCTAATGAGTGTCTGAAATGTGTTTTTACATTAAATATTACACCATTGTATCATGTCATGATGTTGACTGTCACAGTGCAGGAGCCCCTAAAGAGGTCAAGCCCATGGGCCCCCTAATCCCTAGCTATGCCACTAGTCACTGTACAATGTATATTTGATTTTAAAGTAGTGAAATGAAAATATATTTTTTTAGTTTGATCCAAGCAGTTTCTTTTTCTAAGTAAGAGATTTCTCAATAACTCTTAGCACACTCTTGCTCTTGAAGTGTAACAAGAGAACAGAAAGTATTTGCTTTTTATATGCGTAGCGAAAAGAGGCTTTGAATCTTTTCTAAAACACTCCTTCTCTCTTTATATCCTGTCACCCTAAGTTTTCTTTTTGAGGAAGCTTATAACAACTCACTCTGTGTGTCTGGCAAAAAGTTTGAACACATTATTTCTCCCACACTCAATCTCGGATCAAGGTGAAATTGTGCACAATTATTACTTCTACCTGACAACACAAGAATCAAAAAAAGAAATCAACCAATTAGTTTATTAACTATTTGTAATACTTTTGTGTGTGTGCTAAATTTTGTTTCTGCAATTTTGTGAGAATAGAAGTATGAGATTAATTAATTTTTTTTTAATATTTAAAATTAATGTTACTACTTTTTTGTGTGTGTAGGCTACTTTAAATTATGACTACAAATTTGTTTCCTTTTCTTTTAATGATACAAAAATCTCTGATGTTAACTATGGTCTCTGTTTTATAACATACCAGTTCTTTTAGTTCTTATGTAACATATATATTCAGGGCCTTAGACCTATTCCACCAATTGCTCCTAATTGGGCCACACACCTGAAAGGGTCCCATACCTTTAGCATATCTTTATAAGTCTTTGCTCTTGTCACTGGCTTTTAAAGATGTAGGACTTGTTTAGTGTATAGTACGATTGATGTAACTTTGATTAACCCATTTGCTGCATTTGAGCTGTTTCTTATATATGTTGTGTAATAAATGCTGATATATTGATCTAATTAACAGTAATAATTGTTATTTTAAAAAAAAATTTAGCATCCATTAATTTGGGCACTGCTATTTGTAAGGCCAGCCCTATATCTTAAATATATATCTTATTATATTTATAATGAATAATGTTATTATGTTAATGTTATCTAATTTGGTGGTGTTGTTTTTTTTTTTTTTCAGACACAACTCGGTCACCCCGACCTGGTGAAGAGGATGGAAAAAATTATTTTTTTGTTACTCATGAAGCCATGTTGAGAGACATTGCCAACAACGAATATTTAGAGTATGGGACGCATGAGGATGCTATGTACGGGACCAAACTGGAAACAATTCGAAGCATACACACGCGAGGTTTAATGGCCATATTGGACGTAGAACCTCAGGTTTGTATAGGTTTAGTGTATATTATATTAAATGTTATAATTGACACCCTTTAACATAGGCTCATTGCTTTCAATTAGGAATATTATTCTTCCTAGCATAAACTCCTGTAGCAATGCAAAAGGGATCACATTGGTCAAAATTCGAACTTATTCCTCTCAGAACAAGAGCTTCAAGTGTATACTACCTTTTGTCTTGAGTTGATCAATTTTGCTATTGTGTATATTTCTCTCCACTTGATATATAAAACCTAAGTTTTGTATGCAGCAGTTATCTTTCCCTTTGATTAAAATGTTGGACTGACACAATTCTTATCTGGCTTTTTTTTTTCTTCTTCTGGTAACTAGTCTTTTTAAAAAAAAAAGGAAATTAAGACCTGTTTGCTAATTACATGTTCCATCAACTTAGATTAGCTGTGTAATTGCCTCAATGGTTAACTTATAGCCCTCTGAAACTTTCATCCTTTCAAATATTGTTTAAAAACAGGTAGTAGCAGAATTTTCTTATGACTGCCATAAAACCATTGATACAGATTATTATCGACATTGATCTACATTCAAATTCATTATTAGTTTAATTTCTGAATGATCTTTTCATTTCACACTCATGACTACAGCTCAGTGTAATGCTATGTAAAGTCAGTTTGTTGTTTTTTACTTATTTTCTTCTACTTTTAATGTAATGAAAGCCAATCTAAAATTTGAGTTTGGTCTTGAGAGGTTCAAATCCTCTCTTGCAAAAGCCCTGGACAGAAACCCAGCTGTTTCGCATAGTGCATACATGTCACCATACAGGTCAAGAATTTTTGGCTTCCCAGACCTGTCGAGATGGAGATCAGAAAGTCTGGGGCAGTCAAAAAGAATATGAGACATGTTTTTTTCTTCCTCCCTGCTTTGGGACTCTGTGAGTCAAAGTTTGGCCTGAGTTGTGTGAGCTACAAGCCAAAAGGACAGTGGCCTGCTCAGGCCTGAGCAGTGTGTACCACTGGGAAGCGCGGTCAGTGCGCTTAATGTTGCACCATACTCTCCTGACTTTTTGGGACGTCCATTTTTATTTTGGATGGTTCCAAGCAAAATTAATTGAGGGCATTCTCCCCATTCTTTTTTTTACATTCTACTTTTCTCTTCAGGCTGTCAAGGTGCTGAGGACCAGTTCATTTGCTCCAATTATTGTATTTATTGCAGCTCCAACACTTCCTGCCTTGCCAGAGGTAGCCAGTCATGTGACTAACCAAAACATGATTGAATGGAATCATTGCTAATTCTCATAAACCATTTCTGATATTAAATATCTTTAATTAATTAACTTTACATGTGTTTGTCCCTCCCTTTATTTTGCATTGGATATCTGTTTGGCTATGAATTATATTATGTACTTTCCTATTATAAACTTTCCCCCCTCTTTGCAGTCTTCAAATCATTTCATTTTTTATTTGATTACAAGTGGAGTGTTTATAAAATGATCTATTAAACAAAGGGAATGACCTTTCTTTCAACTACCATTTTCTAACATTTCTGTCTCTGCGTGTCTGCTGTAACCATATAACAGCATGTTGTTGTTTTTTTGTCTTGACTGTTGTACTTGTGTTATCTTTCAGGCACTCAAAGTGCTTAGAGCAGCTGATTATGCCCCTTATGTTGTGTTCATAGCCGCACCTCGGCCAGAGGAACTGCGGGAGACACTCAAAAGTATCAATGTAAGTAAAACTAAAGTAAGGTACCTGTAGCTGGAAGAAGAAAATGTAACATTTATGTAATGATAAGGTGTAAGGAAGTGTAAGCTTACACAAAACATTGTTACTTTGACATAATGAAACATTTAGTAGAAAACAAAAAAGTAAAGTTTCCCATTCAGACCTTGCGATCTATGGGGCAGATGATGTTAAGGTCATCTGTTACTATGGCCAATGGTTAATGAGCAGGATTTCATGTGGCCAGCTGAATGACCAACCGCATTTTCTTTCCCCAATTGAATTCAGGTACCAATTTGAGCTGGGTGGACTCAGGCGCGCCCTAAAAATCCTGAAATTCAAAATCTCAGTCTTCACAGAGATTCGATTACAGGACTCTAGGTTTAAATGTAAAGAGCACTTAAAAACTCAGCCACCAGAAATTTTGTGTAGGACCATAAACTGCTGTTGTCATTGCAGGCTATGTAAGGGAATAAACACAGCTTAGTTCTATCCCTTCATAGAGAACATGCTGGCGTACTAAAAAAGCAGTTCTTCCTGAATTTGAACTCACGACTCTAACCTCCTCAAGCCAACACTCTAACCACTCTGCTAGTTTATGAAAAAAGAAGAGTGTATAGTTATCTATTGTTTGTTTTAAACTTAATTTAAAGTGATGACCAATAATGGGGGACTAATTCAGCTTACACCAACCATGATTTCTTTCCCTTGTTAACGATACCAAGCAAAATAATTAATGACCAATACTTAATCAACTAATTAGTTAATTTTTTTATTGATTCTTGTGTTGTCAGTTCAAAGAAATAAGTGTGCCGAATTCCATCTTTATCTTAAATTGGGTGACGGAAAAATAACATGTACAAACTTTTTATCAGACAGACACAGTGAGTTTTAAAAAAAAAAAAAAAAAAAACATTAACTTCCTTTCCCATTAAGAACCAATTATATTTTTTACTTAGATAAACAACTTTCAATTTTTATGTATATTATATATCTCTATATTGAGACTAAGCTCCACACACACACACATGTATACAGCTGCAAACACTGCACCCATCTTTATAAAACTTTTTAAAGTACCCCAAATTGTCCCTGTCCGACTAAAAAACAACCAGACTAGACTTTTTTTTTTTGCCAAGGCACTACAGTAAAAGATCCTACATCTCAGCAGCTGGATGATTGATCTGTTTACTGTAAAATAGACAAGGCATGATACTAATACTTAAGTCAATCAGTTATTTCTTGAGCAATATGTGTGAGCCAGATAGCTTACTATTGAAGTGACTAGGTTTTGAACTTCAATAGATATTCAAACTAGAATCTTCATCCTTTAATGCTTCTGTTTCTCTATTCTCTAATTGTATCCAGTAGTGGTATATATTACTCTAAGCTCTTAAACCATTGGAGTCCTTGTTTACTTCCTTGTTTTCGTGGGAAGCGTGGTCGAGAGGCTAAGTGCGGCTTGAGCTTGGCTTGCTTGGCTACCTAGAAGGGGGCTCTAGGTTCGACACCCGACTCGGGCAGAGTTGTGTTTACTGAGCGCCCAAAGGCAGCACGGGAAACCAACTCCTAGATACCCCCTCCCCCCCACTGGTCCACAAATGAGATTGGACCAAAGCGCTCTGAGCATGCTATAAGCATGAAAGTAGCGCTATATTAAAGCTATAATAATAATTGGCTATAAAAACAGATTTTACATCATCTTCCCATAGATCACTAGGTCTGAAAGGGGGAACTTTACCTGGCATATTGCTATACTATTCTCTCTAGGTCTTGTACTTTAGCTGTGACTGTTTCATTTGTCCTTTAGTCCCTACCATTTAGTTTTTATTGTGTTACTAATGATGTTTCTTTTACTGCACAACTTTTATTATTGAAACATCGCAGCATCTTTTATACATTAACATTGAAGAGATGTCTGCTATTTATTTCATCTGGATCTTGTTTTGTTAGCATTTGGATATTAACATTTCTATGTAACTCTGGTGATACAATCCCTTCATTGTTGTATTTTTTAATATTTTTTTTTGCTGCTTTAAATTTAGTTGTTTTTTTTTAATAATTTACTAGGATTCATTTTGATTTACTTTAGTGATCCTTGAACAAAAGCACTGTTTGAGTGTTATGTTTCTAATGCTCCAGTGTAATTTATTCGGTCTCTTATGTCAAAAATAAACTAAATAATCAATTTTTCATTATGCTATAGTGGATCATGTAGCAACAACAAAAATTACTGTAAGATTTTAATAGCTTTTTTTTTTAAATCTAGAGAACAAGTTTTTTACTTTTTTAAATTACAAATTTCCATAAGGATCAATAAAGCAGTCTTAGTCTTAGAGTCTTAGTCTTAGAGTCTTAGTCTTAGAGTCTTAGTCTTAGAGTCTTAGTCTTAGAGTCTTAGTCTTAGAGTCTTAGTCTTAGTCTTAGAGTCTTAGTCTTAGAGTCTAATTCTTAGTCTTAAGAAACACTTTTTCCTTTAACTATTCAAACCATTACAAAGAACATATACATCTATAGAAAATAATACACACATCCACTTTTTTTAACCAGTCTAGAAACATAACATCAAATCTATTGACAAACATAACATTTTTTTTTTATCTATCAAACTTTTTTTTTTTTAATTGTGAAAAACTAATGTTCAAACTTTAAAAGCATTCTGTCTGAACTCTTCAAATCTGTGAAAACACTTTTAACTAATCTTTTTTTTTTATTATCTTGCCAGGATTCAAGTTTAGAAAGACTGGCCAATGAGAGTAAACTTTTGGAAAAAGCTTATGGACATTTCTTTGACTTAAAGATTGTCAATAACGATATAGAGGAGACCATTCAGACCTTGGAGCAAGCAATAGAGGAGATTTGTTCAACGCCTCAGTGGGTGCCAGTTAGTTGGGTGTATTAATGCCTCACCACTAGGTGCCTGTCATTTGAATGTCAGTTTAGAGCAGGAAGTGAGACATGTTGACTCAAGTTGTACTGTCACAAGACATAGTGACTGCTGGAGACTATTACTGTGTTGTCCTAATATACTGACTTTTAGAAATTCATAATTTAACAGTGAACTATATAGATGTCTTGGTTTTCTGCATTACAAAGCATGGATATTATTTTAGGATTTGAATTTGTTAATATTTTCTTTACTTTCATTTTTATAATTTTGTTTAGTGAGAACCAAATTTTGACTTTTTAGTTAATGAAATTTAAAAGCACAATTTATCTTCTCTAATCTTTTTAAACCATAAAGATCATATCTGCAGTTCTTAAACTGTGGGATCCAAACAAAAAAAAAAGGTGCAAAGGTAAATTTGTTTTTAGGTCACTTTTAATTGCATTGTAATCATAAATCAATATTTAGGTATGGTATTAATCAAATAAAAAAGGTTTAAATAATTACATTTTCTGAAATGAAGTGACTTTTTTTCATCTTATATATATATATGTATAATATACACAGGTATACACTGTTTAGGCCGGGGGGGGGGGGGTAGTGTCTTCTACAAAATTTAATTCAAAACCTCCTTTTAAAAAGACATTTCCAAAGTTTTCACCAATCTGATTTATCCGTTTCATCAAATTTCTCCTGCATAACGTTTAAAGATGATTTTAATTTAGGAAATAAGAATATATTTCAAATCCACTCAGTGGAATCTGTACCTAATGTATCAGGAAAGGTTTCTTCAGGTGGCCATCTGTTACGACACATTATGTGATTGTATATGTTAGTAGATAAACATGTGCTGGTACTTTGTCTGCCACAGAAAAAAGTTCATTTTTTATTCTTATGTCAGTTGCATAGAGTTACGAAGGCTTCGAAGTTCCTGTTCCTGTTTCAAGTGGGGCTATTTGAATGTCACAGCCACAATGTCAGTTTCAAGTTTGCTCCAGCTGCTTGTGTTCAATGATGCAATCCATTCCATGAACATGTCATCTAAATGTCAACTTTTGTTTATATTGTCATCATCGAACAAGCATCACATGGCACAAACATTATTTACACTTGTCCACTTAATCAAGTTTTTTTTTTCTTTTTTTTTTCTTTGAAATTTGATTTCTTCCTAATGGTGTCAGGAAGCACAATATTTTTGTTACAATTTTGACCAAGTCTAAACTGAAAGGATCAACCGTGGTCATTGAATTAAATAATCTGGTGGTATTAACTTGTTGCAATAATAAATGTCTGCTGTAATATAATAGCCAAAGGTCAGATGTTGCTACTATAAAGTACTAGCTAGATGTCAGATTGGTGTGATCTACTTGCTAAAGATTAGAGATCACTTGTGTAATATATTAGTTAAAAGTCACTAGTATAGTAGCGTAAGATTATGTGAACAGTTTCTGTTCTGAGCTAATCAAAATTTTAATTTTACCATCTTAAAAAGTCAATAATATTGTAAATTTGAAATTGTTGCTGCTATATTGTTAAACAAGTTTTGTAAGTTATGACTAGCTGCAGCCATGCAGTATGATAACTGTAGCTGCAACCATGCATTAAGATAAGTGTAGCTACAACCATGCAGTATGATAAGTGAAGCTGCAGCCATGCAGTATGATAAGTGAAGCTGCAGCCATGCAGTATGATAACTAGCTGCAACCATGCAGTATAATAACTGTAGCTACAACCATGATGTATAAGTGAAGCTGCAGCCATGCAGTATGATAACTGTAGCTACAACCATGCTGTATGATAAGTGAAGCTGCAGCCTTGTTGCAACCTGACAGACTACTTTCAATCTGTAGATTTAGTGATATTGTTAAGTGTGTTGTCAATTTTGAAGCGGTACCATTGATATTGTTAAGTGTGTGGTCAATTTTGAAGCGGTACCATTGATAACATTGATGAAACTTGAATGAAGTACATGAAATGACCAGTGGTCTAGCCAATTTGATCTGACCCAGCGGTTATAACATAAATTGATCACTGGTCTGATTTGATTTGAGAAAGAACAACTGTAGCCTTCATGTTTCTGTTTTTAGACATAATAGTCTCCTTGTGATATTTGAATGTTTTAAATTGAATGTCAAGACAGTAGCTTGAGAACCTTCTTCCCAGCAGCACTTTCCTTTTGGTACTCCTAAATTCAGCATAATTCTGCTCTATGTATAATCTCTTGCTCACAGTGTGATCATAAAATGTCCGTGCTACTTGCATTCTAGTTGCATGACTTCATACCATACATTCTCATCATGTTCATATTTTTCTACCATTTGCCTCAGGAGCATTATTTATCTTGACCAGGTTGTGTTTTGATTGGTTTTGTACTCAACTCGTTTATCTTGTTGTTAGGACTGTAGATACACATTTTAATTTGTGTCAATCTAATTTTAGAATAATTTTTTTAATAGGTTTTTATGAAATAACCTTTTAATTTATTAAAAGCTGTACAGCAGAGGATTCAGTACTTTTTTTGAGTTATAACCCCCATTCAATTAATTTATGCATGATTAGCCATCCAAAACATATTAACTATTTTATAAAATTGGACACATAAATTGTTTTATTTTTTGATGACCACTTGACCATGAATAATTGCTGTACAGCTTATTAAATTCATAGAATTTGTTTTGTAATTAAAATTTTATAGTTTTTGTTCTTGAAGGTAGAACTTTTTTTTTAAATTCATTTTTGTTAAAGGTTTGGGTTTTGACTTTACTATATCTACATAGTAATGATTTTTTTCCAAGAGAATTTAAAAAGTAGAAACCCATTCACTTTTTTGTTTATTATGAAACCTTGATTTTATTCTACATTTTTATTATGCATCATTTTTTTTTTTTACTCTGACATGTTTTATGACTGTATGAAAGAACAAATTTTTGTAATTCAACTGATGCAATACTGACAATAGGTGATGTCTACATTCTAAACAGACATCTGTATGAATGGCTGTAGTCCTAGATTACTGTCAGTGAGAGCATATTGTCTTGAGTTGGCTGCTACTCCAGTCCCATGAGCTACAGAGGCTAATATTTTGTCTTCCATCTGCCCTGTGATCTGTGCATTAAACACTTTTGATTTGAAAAGTCAGAGACTGTTGGTTTGCCTATAGGGCAGTGTTTCCCAAGCTTTTCCTTAATGGAAAACTTTGCACATTCTGAGTATTGGAACTTATTGATTATATTTTTAGAGAGGTTAATTTATGTGGTGGCTTACTAGTTAATTATTCCAGTAGTTGGTGGAGCACCTATTCAGGACTTGCGGAACACTGGGGTTCCGTGGAACACAGTTTGGGAAACACTGGAGCTTCCTTTCCTGAAACAGCTGAATGGAGTCTCTCACTAAAGCCTAGCATTATTCCCTCAGCTGAATGTTGATGTCCTTCTGAGTGTCAATTATATCATCGGTAGTGACGCCCCTGATGCTGAAACTCTCTTGCCAGATACTGTGATGTCAACTTTCTCAAACCATCTTGTCATGTTTTTTTGGTTTCTTTAAGTCCTTAGGAATGTTGGGTTGGGTTGTCCTTTAAGTATTCAGCGCCATGTTTGCAATAATCAAAGATCAGAAGTGGCATGTTTCTGTGTGTTGATCTGTTAGCAATGAGATTGTCTGGTTGAACAAATGTTGGAAATAAAATTGAAAACTTAACACAATCTTCCTTGTTTTGTTTGGTTTTTGTTTTATTTCCTATACAAGAATGAAACTGTGACCTTTCTTTGGAGCATCCTTCTTGGCTGTCTCAGATATCAGAAGCAATTATTTTAATGCTTATAACGAAATGAACTACGCATACCAAGAATTGCGATGACATGGAGGCCAATACGAGGAAAACGCAAACAGGGACGTCCTCGTATAACTTGGCGTCATACCTTCATGGAGGACCTCAGAACAGTGGACACCAGATGGGAGAAGGCTTCAGACATTGCCAATGACAGATCTTTATGGAGACAGCTTGCCGCCCAATGCGCCGAACGGCGCGGGAGGACCTAAGTCTAAGTAAGTAACCTCAGAACCTGTAGCTGTGACAAAAGACAAGAGAATGTGGACAGATCATCTATTGTGCCCCAGCTGTCTAACAGACCAGGGGACACGTGAAGATAAAGCTCAGAGCAATGGTTGACAGTTTAGAGATTTCTGGTGACGTGCCTGGGATTACTTGGTGAAACTGCGTTAGTCACCAAACAACTAAGTGAAATATATACACATGAAGTATACAATATATTTTTTATTGCTGTGTTAGAATCTAGAAGAAAATACAATTTTTAATAACTGGGTATTTGAATTAAAAACTATTCTAGTTCTTTGCATATCATGCGGGATTTATTTGGTAGGACCTACTGGTAGATGGATAGAATCAATAGAGTTGAAAGGGCTTCACAGACATGAAATGGCCTAACTCACTGTCTGTGTTCTAAAAAGTTTGTACACGTTATTTCTCCCACACCCAATCTCGGATCAAGCTGAAATTTTGCACAATTATTTGTTTTACCTGACAACACAAGAATTAATTTTAAAAAAATAACTAATTAGTTAATTAACCATTGGTAATTGATTATTTTGATTGGTATCCCGAATAAAGGAAAGAAATTATACTTGACTGAAGTGGTTGTATGAGCTGAATTTATTTTATAGGTAGTCGTCTGAGTCTTTTTTAAAGTACTTTTTTAATTTGAATGATTCTATTGTAACAAGTAGTGGTATCCTTGTTCTAACTTTGGTTTCAGTTCCTCGTTTGTGGTTATTTCAATAAGCTGCTCTTGTCTAAATTAGGCCTAATATGGATTCATCTGTGACTGTCCACACATAAAAGGGTTCAACCCAGTAGGGAATATCCTAATAAAGAATGTTTTAAAATCTTTGGATTTGTTCTGTGGCATTTTACGTCTCGATAGATGATTTTATCCCTTTGCAGCTTCTTGTGTGACATAAGAGACCAGTCCTTGATACACAGCTACTGTCACAGGTTGGGCATAATCACCAGGCGCCGTTGGATTTTCACCCTTCTTACTACTACTCTGGTATATGGTAGGCCTATCTGCAATCCGACACCCTTTCTTTATGCTCGCTCTCCATGTGGATCTATCCAGTGTTACTTTTAACAGACATTAAACAGTAGAATAAGGAGCAAGTAGATTTCTATTTAAATTATCTGATCAGATAACTGGCTTTTAGCGAAGAGGTTTTTCTAATTGCCAACTAATTGCACACAAATTTCATATTACTGCGGACCCCCAACAGTCGTATCGAGGACCCCTGCCCATCGGAAACATGAAAAACATTTACAAAAGATGCTGTCTGTTTTTAGGCCTATATAAAAAATATTGTAAACTATAGAAGCAGGAATTAATATTATTAGGCCTATTAAATTATTATGAGTTATAAACCTATAGTATCGTGGATCAACACCATAGGAATTAGGCCTACTAGCCGTTTCTTATATCCTACATTGAACACACATTTGAGATTTGGAATTGAAGACAATGCATTACATTATTTACATTATGCATAAATACATCTTTAGGATGCATGCTAGGTGATGCTACGAAACTCTGATTAAACGTAGGCCTGATTTTTATAGAGCCTTAATTTAATTGATCGAGTCATTAAATCGGGTTTTTTTAGCTGGTTCAAGCAAACCTGAAATGTTCTATAATATCAATAGGCCTATATGTGTCCTAAATGTGTCCTAATTATAAATTTAAAGAGGGCTGGATTTAAGGTAGGACATGTGGGACTACAGCCCCAGGAACTCCACAAGCACAAGAAAGGGGCCTCCACATAAGAGATAAAAATATATCCGAATTTTGACGGGTCAGAAGCTTTGAACTTTTTTTTTTAAAAAACATTTGTTCTCTCATTTTTACCGCTAGCAAATATGTAGTGATTTAAAATTGAATGCTTGTAGCATCTTAGCAGCCTAAACACAGCCAGGGATTTACAATAGTGCGTCTACCAAGGGCCTTACCATTCATACAAAAAAGGTACACTTTTAAAACTAAAATATTTAAATATTTTTTTAAAAAGGAAAGAGAGGTGAAATTAACAAGAACTCATTTTTTTCTTCTAAAACATAGTATTATATGCTTTTAGATATATCCTTTTTTTTTATATCCCAAGTATTTTCATTCATACTTCTATCTTTTTTTTCTCTCTCTTTTTTCATTCCCTTTTTATGTCGGAGGTTTCAGATTAGTGTCATGGTTGAATTAACTCTTTCTCTCCGTAATTATTTACCACATTCTGTTGGAATCAACGTTGGTATCGTCAGTCAGGAGAGAAAGAGTTAAATGCCTTAGCTCGTTTTCCCGGGCCCCTGACATTCAACAGGCACCTTCGTGCTAACAATAAATAATCAACGAAACGTAAACAATAGGCCTAGGCCTATAAATGTTTGATGAGATGAATTGTTTCATGATGACACATTGATGAACTAGGCCTAATATCCATGTTGTTAAAGAATGTATGATACAATTGTTATATGAATTAACTAATCATTTCACACCTTGCGGTCCCACAAAGTAACGTATTAATGCTCACAATCACAACACAACATTCTAGTATCCAGTGCAGAAGTCCAACCCATACTAACTCCCTGTAGATACATAATTAAAGACAACCTCAAAGATCTAGTCTAGTATACTATGACATCGAAACCACTTCGAAATGTAGTCTTGCCTTATAATTACATACTCACCCTAAACAGAGGAACACAGAATAATCTGGAACAACACAGAAGAACCTCAACCAATACACCATCACAATACCAAAGCCACTCCATAAACTCACAAGCAAGGCAACAAAGAATTTAAAGTGCCTTCAACAATTGTTCACTTTAATAACATTGGTGCTATAACTGTAACATAATGGTATTATGTACATTTGCACACTAGCGCGTCAGTGCAACACCGCTAGTGCTTACGTAATAAACTGAGTTCCTAATATGTCTTCCCTCTAAAACACTTTGTTGTTATTTGTGTAACACGAATATTTTACATGGTGTCAGTAATTCTATATCTGAGATGAACCGCGCAGTGGTTTCCAGACATGGGCGCCCGCATGACTTTTTGCAAGGGGGGGGGGTGCAAGTTGCTACCTATGGCTCAAAGTCGTATCTTCGACTTTTTTTTTTTTATTACAGAGAATATTAAAGAAAAGAACTGGTGCCCCCTCGCCGTCGTAGCCTACCTATGTGATATTAAATTCGTTGTAAATACTTGTTTCAAAAAACATTTACTTTAAATGTCGTTACGTTTATCCGTGCCGCTCGTGCATCCCAACGGTCGAGCAAACACAAAATGCAATAAAGGCTGCCAAATAACTTTACTATTGGATTGCTTCTCGTCGCTATGGACAAACCGGCGATGAACGCTTATTGTAGTGCTTTAATATTCTTCTCTACGTTGCATCTCTTGCATCGTTTAAGGATGTAGACAAAACAGAATGAACTGAGCATTATTATTGCTTGAAAAGTGAGACGTTAATGAAGAAACTAACGAACCAAGTTACGTAGGCCTAAGTTTCAATTGCAGCCGTTATTTTACAGTATGCCAAACAGTCAAAGATATTCTGAAAGTTGTGACTTAAAGCGCGAAAGAATTCGTATTTCTCAGTCAATCATGTCTCACACAATAGATGTAAATTTAGCACCAACGCTCTTGCTTGGGACTGTTATGTAAGAAATAGATAATCTTCTGGATAAGACCATCAGCATTATTACTTACATCTGAAACGGCATTCAGATCACGTCAAGGAAAACAAGTTTAAGTCTGTGGGACTTGCAACGGACACGAATTCTTGCCTGAACACAATTTTGAATGCTACCCATCACGGAGCAGCCAACTTTAGCCTTGGCCGAGTAGTTTGTCCATCCATGCAGTGGCGTAGCAAGGTACCCGTGGGCCCGGGTTCAAGAATGTGTTGATGGGCCCCTCCCCCCTCCATAGGACAAACATTTTGTGTGACAAAGAAATCCAGCACTTTGTATGTATCGGTACATTTACTAAAAGACACTCCTATGCGAATTCATGAGTACCGCTGACAGTCTAATTAAAGATCATGTTTAAGTACCATTTAGCACAGTAAATATAATGCGCAAGTGGCTACTTTTGTTAAAACAATAAGAACTTACCTGAGGGCACTAGTGGATCCAGAACTTGGAGTGGTGGTGGGGGGTCTAACCCTAACGCGCAGTAACCCCTACCCTAAGTGTAAACGCGCGTACATCATATATATTAGAAATTAAAAAAAAATAAGCATCGTTTCTAATCCTTCGGCGAAAAAAACAAACAAACACACATACACATAAAAACAGACATGTTGAGGCCTTTCTCTTCACAGCTAGGATGGGAGAGCGCTGTAAGCTCTCCCAGTGGCGTCCGGGGCGAAGCCCCGAATCCAAAAACAATTTCTTGCATTTTTCACTGCAGAAATGCATTCTCCTGACATCTACAACTCAGTATTCATCCTATTGAAAAGTACCTTTTGAACATTTTTTTTTACTTGAAAAATATTCTAATATGAATATACAGGCCATTACTACATTGCAAATACATCTGATTATTCCTTGAAAAAGATAATATACCCCACATAATTAGATTAAGACTTTGTGGATTTCCGCTGAAAATAAATTATTCGTAAAATTAAAAAAATAAAAACAGCCATATTGAAGGCTTTTTCTTGACAGCTAGGTGATCTGGGCGAGCTCTCTATACCCTTCCAGTGGGGTCCGGGTCGAAGCACCGACGCCAAAAGCGTTTTCTTGCTTTCATCACTGCAGTAACGTATTCTCCTAACATCTAAAGCTCATTATTCACCCTATTAAAAAATGACCTTTTGAATATTGTTTTACTTGAAAAATATTCTAATTGAATTTAAAGGCCCTTACTACAATGCAAATACAACCGATTTGATCTTTGAAAAGATAAGATACCCCACATATTTAGATTAAGACTTTGAGGATCACGCAGAAAAAAAAATAGTCGAAAAATACATTTAAAAAAAACGCTTATTTGTAAGTGGTACATTAAATCAATAGGCATGTTTGTTACTTTGTTTTGTTACAAAACAATAATTCAAAGCTCTAAACAACAAAATTCTTAAGCGGGAGGAGAAATTAAGTGGACCGATTAGATTGAAGTATATATTGTCAGTTATGACTTGACTTAATCCTGTTCCCAGGGGAGCATAGGGCCGCAACCACACCTCTCCACAGAACTCGGTTCTGAGCAGCTTTCTTCATCTGCTCCCATGTCATTCCAGTACCCTCAGCTTCACTTCCAGGTTTGCTTGGGTCTGCCCACTTTCCTCTTTCCTTGTGGATTCCAGTCAAGAGCCTGCCTTGCAACATTGGTAGCTGGTTTTCGCAGGGTGTGTCCTATCCAGCTCCATTTTCCTTTGGTAATGTCTTGTGCTATGGGATTTTGTCTCGTTTTTTTTTCCACAAATCGGTAGTGGTTATCTTTTCTGGCCACCTAATTCCTAATATCCGGCGTAGGCATCTGTTAACAAAAGTTTGGAGCTTTTCCATATTTCTTTTAGCGACTCTGAACCGTAAAGGAGAACAGACTTAACGTTAGTATTATAGATTCTTATCTTGTTATGTAGAGATACTGCCTTGGAGAGCCAGTTTGTTTGAAGAGTTGAGAAGGCAAACCTAGCTTTATTTATTCGAATTAGTATATCATCATCAGCTCCACCGTCTTTACTAACTCTGCTTCCGAGATAGGTGAAGTGGTCTGTATCAAGGATGTTTTCTCCCTGTAGCATGATTGGGTTCTATTGTCTATTGTTGATCCTCATAACTTCTGTTTTCTTTTTATTGATGAGAAGTCCAGTCTTTTTTGCTATTTCTGAGAGTCTGGTGAGTTTGGTCTGAGCATTTTGTTGCGTATGGGAGAGGAGGCAGATGTCATCGGCGAAATCCAGGTCTTCTAACTGCTGTGTTAGTGTCCACTGTATGCCGCTTTTATTATTTAAGACTGTCTGCCTCATGACCCAATCAATCACCAGTAAAAATATCAAGGGCGAAAGCATACATCATTGTCTTATTGTCAGTTATAGTCCCACATTTTTGTTTATACAAAACGTCAATACTAAAATAACAGTAAAAAGGTTGGAAAAAAGTGACTAGAAAAATAATATTTAGGTTCAGAACTTGTTATATTACAATACACAAAGACTGTTTACAGGTTACTTCATTTTATTAACGTGAATAACAATTACAATCTTCAGTTTAGTACACATAACTAACACACAGAAGAACGTGAACACGTGAACTCACTGGACACAGAACAAGGGAGACTACAAGAAAAACAAACACACACACACATACAACATACATAAACATAAACACACATATAAATTTAACAGAACTGTTCTCAATTGTTACTGTATGTATAAACATGGGTTAATGTTTTGATTTTTATATATAGTTTGATATTACGTTTAGAATATTTTAAGAAAATTTTATTCTTTAACCATTTTTTTTTTACAAAATTGAAGTCTAGGAAAGGCCACAATTGGTCATTAGTCATGGGACCATACAATATAAAGCCCCTACGTGCAGTCCATTGACGTATTTTTAGAATTCAATAAGCCTTCTGCTATTTGACATATGGGGCCCCATATAAGTCCAGATAGTGTATGCAACTACTAAATATGTCTTATAGGCCCTAAGCTTGAGCTTTTTTGTATTGAAGTAAATCCGGCCCTACCCCCTTGGTTGTTACACCGGGTGTGGGCCCCTAAATGGTCGTGGGCCCGGGTTCATTGAACCCCTTCGCGCCATGGATGCTACGCCACTGTGTCCATGTGAAAAATGTAGGCCTACATAAATGTAATCGCTGACAATGACGTTACAGGAAGTGGGTCTCTCTTAATAATAATGACAAAAACCTATGAATTCTTATCGAGTAGCCTACAATGCTCAATCACATCTGTTCAGTGCCAAAGATACCTGCATTTTTCTTACCAAGAAAATCAAGTTAATTCATGTTGCTGCTGCTCGCATATTTTGGTTTCAAGCTGCTGCCAGTGCTCCTTCAATACAAATGAACGTTTTGACTTAGATGGTATGGGAAGTACTTTCTTATATCTCTTTCATCATAAACTGGTGGACGCGTTTGGCCTGCTTTATCGACCGCACCTCCGCAAGACATAAATTTAATATATTACCAAGATGAATTAAATTCCCTGTTCACATAGGCTATATATCAAATCGAAAGACAGCTGGCAAGGGTTTGTCCTCTAAGACAAAAACAATAAACACGAACTCATAAGATTTGCCTATTCTAGTTTATTACAATAATAGCTTATCCTTTTTAACTTTATTTCAATGGAAGCACTACATTTTAATTTCCTAGCAGAAGTTGATGGATATTGAAGGTGTAAAAAAAAAGTGGCTTAAATTTGACTACCCAGAATTCAGAATTGTGTAAGTGAATGGTCAGCCATTAATACCTGATATGCCTATTATAGGCTAGTCTACTACAATTGTATTTCAGTCACCAGAGGAAGCCACTGGCGGCTCCAGGGGGGGAGGCGGTAGGGGCGATCGCCCTCCCCCCCCACTCGGCCGACCCCCCCCCCGAAGGTGGGGCGGACGAATTTTAGTATAGAATTTACACAATTGGTACATGAATGTATTACTTATGTAAATAATTTATACTAAATAATTTATATTTCTCTATATTTTTAGATTATTCGCCCCCCCTCTAGTATGTTGGCCGATATGGTGGAGTCGGGAGGGGGCGGTGGCATCGATTTCGCCCCCCCCCATAAACTTTCGAGTGGGGGGGGGCGGTCCAATTTTGGGTGGGGGGCGGACGAATTTTAGTTTAGAATTCACCATTTGGTATACGAACTTATTACTTGTGTTAACAATATATACTAATTATTTATATTTCGCCCCCCCCCC
>JADKLZ010019686.1:3445529-3457409 GCA_021533235.1 Biomphalaria straminea | reverse complement strand
TTTTTTTTTTTTCACGAAGGTTAAAAAACACTGTATATATGCTGTACACACGTTTATGCATAGGGTTAGGGTTTACTGGGAGTTAGGGTTAGGATTTGGAAAACAATCGCCCCCCCCCACTTTAATTTAAAGTTCTGGATCCGCTAGTGGAGGAAGCACTACTTGTTCAGTTGCTACTTAGATTTTAATTGATCTGAAGGTGCAAAAAAAAGTGGCAATAATTTGGATATACTCAAAATCCAGGGGGGGGGGGTACAAGTGCACCACCTAGGCTTGCACCCCCCTGAAGGGCGCCCATGTTTCCAGTTCAGGCTGTTCTCGGTATAGTTTTTCTTCTATAGGAGGGGTTCGGGGACAGTTTTGTTTGGGCCTCCTGATAAAGTATGCAGCTTTGAAAAGTGGATATTGATTAACGGGGGGAAATGCCAGGCAAAAGAAGAAGAGGAAGAAAGAGAAAACAGGGACAGGAATGGAGAAAAGACGGTTGACAGATCATGCGTGGTGCCCCAACGGTTCCACAGACTAAACCCTAAGGCCTAAGGGCATGGTGAATTTGATGTATATTTGCCGTCTGATTTTATTGTATTTTCACACAAATACTCGTATAGTTGTGATATTCAGCTCTGGGCACATCGCAGTTCATGATCATACAGTAAGCTACGCCTGTTCCTAGGTCAATCTAGTCGTGCATTTTTCTATGCATTATGCTTGTTTTGTCGGTTTGTGTAACATTGTCCGTTTGTCTTAGATTTTAGAATTTGTATAGGCAACATAATACTTTACGTGTACAATGCAATGTTAATGCATCCAAATCAACAAACGCGTAATGGTAGCCGGCGTAACCTATCTAGATCTAGATCTAAATCTAGTAACTAGAGTCTAGTCTCTAGATCTAGATCTATTTATTCTATTAATCTATCTTTGAATCTAGATCTAGGTCTAGCTAGATTTTAACCCTAGGTGGCGCTTTATCAACGTCTTCCTTTCCTCCGCCATTTTGTACCTCCTGCATGAATTTAGAAATTGTTTGTTGTAGTAAATTGATAAAAAGTTTGTTTTAGAGTTGAATTTAAGGTAAGCCACTATGGCACAATATATTCAAGTCGTTGAGGACGAAAACGACGAACCAGTTGAAATTCCCAGTGAACCTGATGGCACTTTGCTGTTGACAACACTCTCTGCACAGTTTCCTGGTGCTTGTGGCTTGAAATACCGCAATCCAGATTCAGGCGCTTTTCGTGGAATTCGCCTTGCTGACGGAATTTTGCATCCACCTGATGGCCTTTGGGGAAATTTTCAGTATCTTGCTGTGTTTCCCAAGGGTAAAGGTTATCAATCATTTTTTGTTCTCTTTTTATTAGAGTCTACAAGTCTACTGTTAATATAAAAGTGTTATTTTTTATATCAGAATCTAGTCTAATTAATCAGTCACTGAGACTGATGTTATTGTAATATTTGTAACATTTGTGGGAAGCCTAGTGCGGCTTGAGCTTGGCTTGCTTGGCTACCTAGAAGGGGGCTCGAGGTTCGACACCCGACTCGGGCAGAGTTGTGTTTACTGAGCGCCCAAAGGCAGCACGGAAAACCAACTCCTAGATACCCCCTCCCCCCCACTGGTCCACAAATAAGATTGGACCAAAGCGCTCTGAGCATGCTATAAGCATGAAAGTAGCGCTATATAAAAGCTATAATAATAATAACATTGTTGTAACTTCTAGATCTAGAGTATTACAGACATGCCTACCGTCCCGCATTATGCGGAACCGTCCCGCAAAAGCATAAAAAAAGCTCACATGTTCCGCCGTCCCGCACTCGCGAGTTTTTGTTCCGCCAAGTCCGAATTCCGACAAAAAAAAAAATCGCCGTTTTTTCATTATTTATTAATAGTGCGAAATGAAAATACTGAATGCAAAATATATATATATACAGGAAGTCCTTATGTCTTGAACACCACATAGAATTCACCTGCCTTGAACGGGTCGCTTTTTTTATTTATAACTCATTTGTTTTTATGTTTGGAGCTAAAAATTATGTTTCGGGACTGGGCATGTCCAATTTTAGATAAGTTCCAGTATTTTTGTTCCGTTTTTTCAAAGAATATGGAAGTTTTTAAGATTCTTGGTACCCATGTATGTAAAGCTGTTGTTTTAACCTCCCCGGCAATTCTTCTACCCATAATGCAATATAAGGGATGAAGAAATATTTATTAGATATAATTTATTAGCAATTACATAGTGGTGTTCCATGCCGGTGTTCACCGTTCAACTGAGGAGAAAGCCCAAAAACTGTGTTCAAAATAGGTGCATGGAGTGACCTACTTAATTTTAAAATAAAATCTTGACTATTGGTAGTAATACAAAGGAAAACATCTATTTTTATTGTCCTTTAGTTGCAGAATAAGAATCTGCTTTCCGTTTTTTTTGTAAGTTTAACCTTGACCAAATAAAAAAATAAAATAAAAATGTGACCTAGTTCCCGAAATGGGTGTTCAAAACATAAGAAGCTACTCTAGGTCTGTGTTAATTGTTTACATTTCATCAACTTCCGGACCCGGTGTGTCTAAATTTTAGATCTAGACTATGTAGTCACTTAGTGTTAGTACATAGATCTTGATCTGGTAGTCTAGATACTAAATCCATTTTTAGAATCTAGACTCTAGTAAGCGCTAATAAGCCAAATGCTCCATTCAAATCCCTTTCCTAACAATGAAACCAGATCTATATCTGGCCTAGGCCTAGAGTCTAGATCTAGATTCTAGTACGTAGATTAGTTAGAATTAGATCTAACAGATCTGAGTAGAGTTGACTAGAGACTAGAGCTGGTTATTTAGTGTAGTCTACTTAAGAAAAGGAAAGGATTTTAAAAAAACATAACAAAGACGTAATTAAGATCTAGATTATTCTAGATCTAGGACTGATCTGATTATCTCTAGATCTAGAAATAGACTTAGAATTTAGATCTAATACTAATAGATTCTAGTAATAGGTAATAGTAGAATTAGAAGATGATAGATCTAGATTTCTAGAGATGTAATAAATTCACTATTTAGTTCTCAATAAGATGAGTCTAATAGTAATAAGATCTGATAGTAATAGTAGAATTAGAAGATGATAGATTTAGACTTAGATTTCTAGAGAGATGTAATAAATTCACTATTTTTTTTAGTTCTCAAGAAGTCCGTAGATCTATATCTAGACTCTAGAGATAAATATTAAGATCTTAGAGGACTTGTTAGATCTAAATTATTCTAGAACTAGAGACAAAATTTAGAGTGACTTGAGGAGAGGTCTAGCTATTCAAATTCAAGTAGATCTAGAAAAATCTAGTCTAGTTACTAGATTTAACTAGATATAGTTCTAATTCTAGTAGTAGTAACAAATACAAAATAGATAGAAACATTAGAATACATTTATTTTCTTAGTTTGAATTATAATACTATTTACATTTATGTATTAGAAGCAAACCAGAATCTTTATTAAAGTAATGATTGAAGTTTTATTTATTGCGCGCAATACGGCTGCCAGGCATACGTTTACGCGCTTATGTTCCACATTGGACTTCAAAATTCCACATTTTCAACCTGAGTGTTCCACATTCTGGGTATTGGGGGTAGGCATGTCTGGTATTAGTATTAGATCTATATAGGGAGGTGAAATAAAAAAATTATCTTTGAAAAAAACAATTTTTCGTTAGTACATCATTAAATACTTTAAAAGAACTTTCCCATGCGCAATGGTGTATAAATTATGACTGTATGTTTAACAGTTAGAAAGTTATGAATTTTTTTGTGTCGTTTTGCACTAACACGGGTTGTCACAGACAAACGAATACAAGAGGGCTTTCGCGAGAACTGACAAGACACACCCACTGTGACCCACAGCTTAAAAAGTAAAAAATTGGATTTGAGTTTCGTGGAGGAAAAAATCTACTTATTAAATAAGAAATTTAATAGTTGATCTAGCATTTGTAGTAAATTTCTAGCTCATAAATCGGATTTAATTTATATTTATGAACTTTAGTTGTTTTAAAATGCAAATATCGATGAAATAAACAAATGATCGGGTCTAGATCTACAAATGTCAGAGAGACGTGGAGAAAATAGCGGCGATGTGATGCTAAAAAAAACAAAATATTTAAAAAGTGTAATCAAAATCGCCTGAAACAATTTTTTTTCAAATGCGTTTTTTAAAAAATTGCAAGGTACAAAATCTTCAAAACGTATCTCTAAATACATAGCTAATAATATCTGCTACAAGATTATAATTTCACTTGTTGTTGACTCACGATATCTTCTAAAAATTTCAACACTTGACGACTTACCATTAATGAGTATCAGTAAAAATAAAAATGTATAATATACTTTCAATGCAAAATATTAATATAAATTTTATTTTTCAAAAAATTTTCATAAACAAAAATGTTCTAGATCAAGTAATCGGATTCACTTCTTTAGGCAATGATATCTTTACATAAACTGAGCATAATCGATTTCAAACCAAGACCTATGTTAGAAGTAAGGAAACCCCCCTCTCAAGATTTTACGGTATTTTTGGACATGAGAATTTGCAGGATTTCACATAGCTATATTATAAAGTAGATTATTAGATCTATAGTAAAGTGCAAAGCTCGAAAGGATTAAGCCTGCTAGCAGCTATTTTCAAGTTTTGATTTTTAAAGCATTGTAACAGTCTGACCTATGAAAAAACTGATGCTGGTATCTCTGAATTCCTCATCCTTTATAATTTACAAATAAATCTGATTTAATATATCACTAGACTTAGTTAAAATTAAATATGAGTTCAAAGAGGTGTAGGGTAGTTATCGCCATGCGTAATTTTCCACGAATGGATTTTTCCCCAGTTAGTAAGCTTGATCAGGTTGATGATGGTTCTAGCAGATTAAAGAGAATATATCTAAAAACAATATTTAATTTCACTATAAAGTCATTTTCTTTTTACTCTATAGCGTAAGAACACCATCCATTGCACCATTTCTGACCCTCCACAACTTCAAATAGTCTTTTTAGCCGATGAGCCATCGGACTTAAAAATAGCCTAAAACCCATTACCCAGTTCCTTCACCACTGGGTAGTAAAAAAGAATAATTCCACACCTCCTAAGTTTGACCTCACCACGAACTTAGCCTTAACAAGGAAAAGGAAATATTATGTGTAGGAAGTGAAGAAAAAAGGTGCATGCGCAGTAGCAATATAGTAGTAATTTGGTAAAAATTCAAATAAAAAAGTTTTAGCCATAAAAGGTGAACCGCTTGAACCTCTCGACAAATTTGGGCTGCGCGAACTTCACACTTTACTATATATAACATTTTAATAATTTTAACCCTCTTAAGACAGAGCATCTTAGCATGTCTTGTACCAAAAAGACGGAGCACTATTTCCAGCCTTAACACTTCTTAAAAAAAAAATTCCTAAAAAATAAACTAATTACTTTACATACACAAAACTATATAAATTATTGAAGGGAAATGAATGTAGTAATTTAATCTTTGGAATTTATCTGAAATATTAACATTTTTTTAAAACGAAGTGCCTATTCCCAACCAGCTGGGAATAGGCTTTAGGCTTTAGCCCTATTCCCATCTGTTCAGGTCAAAACCTTATTCCCAGTCAACCGGTTGTTATGTTGAAGGTCAAACAATATGACAGGAATCATACATGCTCTGTCCACATTCACTGATATTGTTCACTTTATCAAGATCTAGAATCTAAAGTTGTTTTATTACATTAAAAAAACAGTATGAAAAGAATTTAGCAATAACAATTAAATGTAATGTACTAGTATTTCTTCTTTTATTTGTATTTATAATGTATGTCATACATAACACCAATAAAAAACAAAACAAAAGTCTTTGTTGATTATGTTGTTCTATTCATGCAGGAGATTTAAAACTGCATGGCAAGGACACATTGATTTCTACCTTTGTAAATGATATAAGGTCTAAATGCAAGAAAAGTAATATTTTTCCCCACAATCAAAAAGGTGCCAGTTCGTCGTACCGGTGCATACTGTCACAAAAAAGCCCCATTGCCCTGTATATGAATTGTTAAAAAAATTTTCATAAATTATAATTAGTCTATAGGTCATTCATAAATAATAAATTAAAATTATAAACATAAACTAAGAATGCTAACAAAAAAAAGATATTTTTTTTCTCTCCTTTTCTACTATACACAAAAGTGTTTAACAAACCAAATATGTATGACATAGCAAACTTTAGCACAAAGATTTAACAAAAATATTACAGTAAGGAAACCAAGTGACAAACTTTTTTTTGGTGGGTGGAGGGGCTGTAAGAGAAATTTTAAAGCATTATAATTTATTATTTTATTGATATAAATAAAAAAAAATGACATACAAAAATGGAAATTAACTAAGTAATATTTATGTTTTCAATGGGAGAAATATTTATTTATTGAAATGGTGCTAAGATTGGTTGGACAATGATCATAGGTATAGAACATGATCCATTGATTCTTATTGTGGTACAATCTCTCAAAGATATCCACTACTTCCACCACAACTTAGCCTTAGATTATAACATCCTGCGTAGGATATATTATATTCTACCCACCTGCCTCCCTTATTTCACCTTAGTGAGAACAATAAACCTTGATATATCCCCTACATTAAATAGAATAAACATAAATAAAAAAAAAACCTCTAAGCTTTACAATATGCATAGCATTTTACTATGTGTTTACACACATAGTTACATTTTTCCTCACAGCTACACTGTGACTGCACATATCAAATAACATAACAAATGGCAGTTTTCGTCCAATCAGTTGCTATATTTAGATCAATTTGACTCTTCAATTAGAAAACTGAATTTGTTTTGTGTCCAGGGTCCGTACGTGGTCTGGAAAAAGTCTGGAATTTCAAAAATAAAATTTCAGACCTGGAAAAGTCTGGAAAATCGCTACTTTCTAGGCGATTTTTTTTAAATGTCTGGGAAAAGTCTGGAATTTGAAATATATTTATATACAAAAATCCGGTCATAAAAAAATGTGGACCGGTAAAACGCTAGATGCATAGATCTATACTAGTTGGACACAGAGGCATCTATTATTAGATCTAAATATGTCGAGGTTGAAAGCTCGCGCGATAACAGCTTTGTCTGCTAAATGCGAACTAATTTCATTTTTTAAAATTAAAACAACGGGTCATTTCAGATTCTGTGTCTAAGAAGGGTTTGAACCCAAGACCATGAATATGACAGTCCAGAGCGCATACCACAAGCTCAGGTAGCCATAAATTTTACTGTTAGTGAGTCTGGAAAACATAGAAAAATGTCTGGAATTCATTTTCACAAAAGTTGTATGAACCATGTGTGTCCATTGTTTAGCTATTGATGTCAATTTTGAATGTTATTGTTATCTTTTGTCAGAGAATAAAAGAAAAGGTGAAGATGGTTATGACAATCCTGTGGCAAAAACCAAAAGGCTAGAAAATCAGAAATGTTCAGATCTCATTGTTCTTGGTTTACCTTGGAAGAGTACAGAGGACGATTTAACAAAGTACTTTCAACAGTTTGGTGAACTTATTTTAGTTCAGGTAGGTTCATAAGCCCAATCTGCTGACTTAAAAGCATGTTGACTTCTGTGGATTTTTTTTTGTCTTTCACTTAAGTACAATGTGTTGGTACCATTTACATTTTAACATCTTTTTCTCACACAAGTTTAGTCTGAAAAAAGAATACATTCATATATATACAAACCTACAAATTCATTTGAAACTTAAGCTTACAATGGTTGTGTAGATCCTCTTTCAAGAAAATTTGAATTATCTTTTCATAAAGGAAAATACATAAAACCATTTTAAAGCCTAGACTGAGCTAGATATATCAAGTTTTCATCTACGTACATCTAGAATCATGTCTAGATAAGATATTGGTCTCTCTAAATTTTAATCTATAAATCTAGTCAAGGGAAACTTGATTGAAGTTGAAATGTTACATTTTTGGATGTTTGCATAATTCTTAAGCACTGAAAACTCATCTAGACTAGATCTAGGCCTAGCTTTGTTAATAAAAATCCAAACTCTCATGAGTGTTAAGACAGCGTCTACTTGCACCATCTCTTTTTGCTATGTTGAGTAATGCATTCAAGTTTTGTTACAATCCAACAACAATCTATCTAGCAACTTGTCTAAGCATTTTGTGTTTCTTTTGTCTCTGTAGGTTAAAAGAGACACCAAAAGTGGCCAGTCCAAAGGTTTTGGTTTTATTCGCTTTGTCAACTATGAATCTCAAGTGAAATGTTGTGCTCAGCGTCACATGATAGATGGAAGATGGTGTGATGTAACGATTCCCAATTCCAAAGTAAGTTTTCACCTTGCCCATTCATCTATTGTAAAGTCATTTCTTTATCTGGGTGTTAAAAACTTTAGGGATATATTGCACTAATTGGATAGAGTATTTAAAGATTTTTGTCTAAATAGTGGGCAAAATACATGAAATTGACATTTTAAAAGTACAAGTGAAGTATTATATGTGCACATTATGCTGCCATTTTTCAACCGTTGAATTTATTTTAAAAAATGTATTTGGTGCCTAATAAAGTAAAAAAAAAAAGGTTTTAGGCATTAGTTTGCTATTATTATTGTTGAAATTTTCACAGAGATGCCTACTAAAACAAGATATTCTTGTATTATCAAATAAATTTTCACTTTTATAGGCCCCAAATTTTGCTGTCATTACAAAATATGTAAGCAAATATTCAGGAAGCTCTGTTTTTAAGTAACATTAATTTCATAGTATGAAGATTATATGTCATTTTATTTAAAAAAATAGACTAACTATTATTAAAAAAAAAATGTGTACGCCTATGATGTGAATAGATAGCTTTCACCTACAAATAAACAATATAATGCTTAAGTTGTGTGGATGGTCATTTCATTTTTGGGGTATAATTAATTGTGTAGAAAATTCTAAAAATTTATATGATTATAACCACCCTATACCTCTCCTAAATAAACTCTGTCCCCAACCACTAAAAACTTATTGAAGTAGAAAAAATGTTTTAGTATTCAAATTGTTTGTTTTGATAATGCTACTTTGTTTTTTGAAGAAAATACCAAATGGTAGACACCTTCTGACTTTCCCCTCAAAATTATCCTGTTTTATAGGTAGGCATCTCTGTTGTATACAAGCCAGTTCACATTAATTTGGCTTAGAAAAAAGTTTTCTTTTTTTCTTTTTTTTTTGTCATGAGTAAAAATTAACTGATGAATACCAAAAGCTGCTATGCAATTTTTTATTTTTTTTTCTAATAATATTTCCTTGGGATTTATTCAGTAACAAATTCTAGCAACTAAATAAGTGACTATTATATTTTCCTAAGCTTTTTTTTATAATATTTTGAAATTATAATTAACAAGGGTTTCAATTAATTTTAAATATGTTTCTTTTGGAAGCAAAATGCATCTTCCTTGATAAAAATTTTGGGTTAACATCAGTAAAAGGTTGTTAAGAGTTTAAAGCTTACATTAATGTTTAATTTAAATGAGAGAGTTGGCAACTTAGTATCTAACTGTGATCAAGCTGTTGCAGTTGAACTTCCAGTGAACATGTCAGATGTCTTGATGTGTGTGTGTATTTGTTTGCTTGGCATTGAGTAAAAGCTTCTCAGTTGATTGTAAAATGTTTGGATGAGCTGAACATTCTGACTGTCACCATGGTATCGAATGAGAGTTCACTTCAAAATATGCATGCCCCCTTTAGAAATAAATAGGCATAAATCAGTTGTTAGTTTCCTATTTGCACTATAGAAATTTAATGTATATTCTTTAAACTGGGTAATAAATGCTTCTAATACATTCATCCGTTAATTTTACCAATACATTAGATTTAAATTAACTAAGACTCTTTATAAACAAAGCTAGCCAATTCTGAATGTTAGGTATAATGACTTGAGTCCCTCAAAGATAGCACTATGTTCCCCCACTTCCAGCATCCTATTCAGCACAGATCATCATCATCATCCCGTCAAGGCTACAACTTTAAACCCTATGCGAAACAAGCAGTTGGCAGCTTTTCCTTTGGGTCTGGGTCTGGTTATGAAGATGATCTAGATGGAGGTTATCGCCAGGTTTGTAGCACTCTTCTTTGTTTCCATCCAAGGGTTTTAGATGTACACCTCTTGTAGTGGTTGCCAGTGGTTGTTGAACTTTGTTCTGTGGTTTGGCTGTAGTGAAAGTGTATTGCTTGATCAAATATGGTCAAGATTGAAATGTTATCACTTGTAAAATGAATGTGTAATGAATGATGAGCACACTATTAGTGATTGTGATAGGCATGATAAATGTGTGTGTGAATGTGTGATACATGTATATTTATTATTGGTGTGGAAGTAGAAAATAAAAATTAAACTTAATTAGTTTTCACTTATTTTAGTCAAGATTTATTTCACAGCTTAGAATATTATATATGCTTGTATTCTCTTATCACCAACTTATTTTTGTTTTCCTAGGAGGGTAATAACCAGATGATGAATCGTAAAGTGTTCATTGGACGTGTAACAGAGGACATCAGTGCCGAGGACCTCAGGAATTACTTCAACAAATTTGGGGAAGTTGTGGACGTCTTTATTCCTAAACCATACAGAGCTTTTGCTTTTGTCACTTTTGCTGATGCTGAAACAGCTCAAGCATTGTGTGGGGAGGATCATATTATTAAAGGAGCTAGTGTTCATGTTAGCAGTGCTGCACCTAAGTCATTTGATAAGGTAAGCTATCAGTGATGCTCAAAATTCAGTTGATAATAGTCAAAATTTAAAAAAACAACAACATTCATTTGCATACTAAGCAAAAACTTTCTTTGAATTTTGAACAGAAACTATATATAACATTTGGTATCACAAAACTATTAATAAAAAAAAATTGTTAGAATAGCTAAGACCAAACAGTACATGCCATAGGATGACAAATGGATTTTTATAGAACATTTTCAAAGTCTTGTCTTCTCACATCCTAGAAAAACAAATGATTTATTTAGCAGTAATCTACTACCATACCTTTGAACAAATGTAATATTTCTGAAAAACTATTTAGAAAAGAAAAAAAGGTTGAAATCCACCTTTTTTAAGTACCTTAAAAGTCAAAATGACTTATTTATTATTCACATGGTAACTGAAAATCTTCATTGTACAGAAGTTTATAAATGATTTGTATGAATTGAACAGTGCAGTTTTTCTCTTTCTAACCTCATCTGCAGTTTTGACTTCTATTTGAAATCTTTGCATGCTTTGTTAAGTGTTTTTCTTTGAATATGATCCAAAAATAAAATCATCCAAATGAAAACTTGGGAGTGGTGGAAGAAAATACATTCTGAATTTTTTAATATTTTTTTTTTTTGCATGTGTAATTTAACCCTTCAGCAGCTGTATAAGAGAAAAATAGAGCTAAAGATTAGCTTCGTTTCAAGTCATTTATAGGTCTACAGAGCTTAAAAAAAATTAAATACCGGTATCATGACTTGAGTTTAGTTGCATTCTAATCTTCAGTTTGACTAGATCTAACATTACCAATATTAGTTCTAGCATATTTTTTTTTTTTACTATTGCTACTATTGACCTTACAAGTCTCTAAATCAATTTCCCCAAATATTCTACAGCTGAAACATTAATATTACCATTTAAATCAAATTCAATTATAACATAAACTTAAATATGCTCCATTCTTGTAGTCTTTGCAAAAAAAAAAAATCTTATAAAAACATACAAATCCATTCCAGCATGCATCAGATATCAAATACATTTCTATACATTGCTATTTCTCTCTTAGGTCAAGGATTATAAAATAGTTTAAAGAAAGCTAGCAAACAAACCAACCCTACTTTGTTGATTTCCTGCAGCTCTTTAAA
>JADKLZ010019686.1:3424610-3445519 GCA_021533235.1 Biomphalaria straminea | reverse complement strand
CTACTTTTAAATGTGTGAAAGCCAGACAACCAATGTTTGCAGATGTGATTGGCTGAACTAGAAAGTCTGTATATTAAAAATGTTTGAGTAGTTTTTATTGGATCAGATGTATGTGAGTCTGAAACTAAGTAACTTTTTTTTTTGTAAATAGAATCCTTTCTTCATGTCATTGGTGTAAATGTTGTCAAATAGAACTCTCTAAAGAACTCTTATTCCAACTTTGCATTCAGCTTCTTTTCATTGACATAATTGCAGCGCTTCATATGGTTTTATCAATTTAAAAATTATTTTTTTTTAAATCACATCTTTGCTTTTCTTTTAATCTATGTCATTATTATTTTACATGTTGAGCTTGATCATTTTTGTAAGAAATTTTTTTTTTTGTGGGTTGCTTGATTGATTCCTAGTTGTTGCAAGATGTTTTAGAAATTTGTGACTAAGATTTGAAGCAGAGTGAAAGTGGCCGCTTGTAGCTATCTTCACTCAGTTGAGCTCAGTGTGAAGTCTCCTCTAGCAGAATGGGATTTGTGAATCTGATGAGTGGACTGTTGCAGTGTAGGCATGACTGGCTCGTGTGCTAGGGACACAGAAGACCATTTAAACAATTGACTTAAGTCTCTCCATTCCACTGCAACAATCTGAAGGTCTCAAATCCCATCCATTAGTAACAATTAATCAAGCAATCCTCGTCTCATGGATCTTTAGGATTCATTCTGATACTACTATGTTATTATTTATCAAATAAAAAAACAATTCATCAATTAAGTGTAAACAAAAAAATGAAGTGATTTGTCTACTTTTGATTTTCTGTTTTTATGTGCACTTTGTTTCTATTTTGAGAATTGTCAAAAGGAGAAAATAATTCAGAAAACAAGATAATTAAATGGTCTTCATCAATTGTATGCTAGCTGTTGTAATTACTTCCTGTGTCTTGTTTAGAAAGTGAATATTTGCATAAGAGAAGAATATGTATTTTATGATCACTTCACCATTGGTGTTAGATCAATTTGTGTATTTTTTTTTTGTATTGATTTGCTAAGATCTGGTTTGCTCTGAACATACAACATTGTGTGTGTTTGATCACAAATGTACTTATTCTTCTCTGACAGAAAGTTGAGTGAAATTGTTTTTGAAGGGACTTCCCTGTAACTTCTTTTTGATACATTCACGCAATGTGTTATGATTACAGAAATATCAAGGAGCAAAGTACTGCATGCAACAGTCATAAGGGATGGGATTAGTTCAGCATAGAGACTTTTAAAACTATACTACCCCAGATTCATTTCACTTATTTTAAAGATGATCTTTTTGTTGGGGAAGGATACAATTCAAGAAAATTATTTAAAAAAAAAAACAACATAAAACTCATTTTCAAGTTTGTTTAACCATTCACTCTTAGGTTAACAGGAGAACAATGTGGTCTGGCTATTCCAAGTCACTTCTTTCTGTTCACCTTTAAGACTGATACACAATGGGCATTGCAATACCCAAATACAGAAGACACCATGGTGCAATATTTATTATTTACACCATACAAATAGCAAGAAAAATAAGTATCATCTGTCATTATGTAATAATTTTGTTTTAACTTGACTAGCAATACTATAATAATTAACAGATAAAATTCAGAAATTTCAGGTGAATGATTATAGAAAAATAAAAAAATACCATACCTAATTCATAATGTCTTAACCTTGACACCCTTTAAAAGCAGTGATCAATGAAGTACATATTTTTTCCATAATAATCTTGTGACATGTCATAAATGTACTGGTACATACAATTCATAGATCTTCACAGCAATACATCTATATTTGTAAGTTTTTATTCTCATTGCAAATATTGCAACAGAAATGAGAACTAATACCTCAGAACATATGCCATTAGCAAGGCCTAGTCACTTAAAAGAATACTAATTGTACCAGTAATCCAAGATAAATTTATGAATTTTCAGTCATTTCCTTTAAAAAAAAAAGTTTACTCTTATTAGAAGGGTAGTAATGTGAAACAATTTATTTTTTTAATTTGATGTGCTAACTGTTTAGTGTACCTATTTTACTTGGATTCCAATATTTTTTAGAAAATATAATAAACCCTTCATAGCATTGACTCGCAAATGTATCTCCCTTCTATTGACTGCTTTGACAATTTTGAGTTATAGGCTCTGTAATATGAATAAATAAGTTAATATTGAAATTAGTATGCCTCCCTGTTCAATTTTATAGCGATATCCTGCTATACAGTAGAAAATGTCATTTTCATTATATATGGTATTGACTTGTGCAAATCTCAAGGGAAAAAAATCAAAACATATGAATAAAAAATTTAGAATAATTTTTAACCTTATTTCAGAATAGGCTGTATAACTTTGACTATTTGATTTGATTGATGTGTATATATTTAAATATAGTATATTTAAACTTGCGCATTAAATACCGGTACTATACAATATTTACACCCTTTGTGGTAATACAACCTAAAGGTCCTACACATCAGGAAACTTAACACTTTATCTATCATTAAAAGCAAAAGACTGGTACTATGAGACTATTGGTTTGTGAAATGCACAAATGTACTTTTCATTGAAAGATAAATGAGTATACATCTAGATTGACAGCTTCAGTGCATTTGATTAATTGACAATTGGGGTATGTTTGGTTAGCTACTCAGAGAGTTGAAGCCTGATGTTTGGTTAGCTACTCAGAGAGTAGAAGCCTGATGTTTGGTTAGCTACTCAGAGAGTTGAAGCCTGCATGAAGTTAAGGAGTCTGCAAGGCTAAAGCAAAGTTTGGATGATTTCAGTTGTATCTGAAAGTGCTTGAGCCAGTGGTGTGTTGTGAGCTGAGGGTACTAATTTTTAACTGTGTGATGGTAAGTGCTTCTATTTGTATGTGTGTGTTAGTAATGATTGTTATGTATTTTTGTTTGGTGTCCATGGGTAAGTTTAATTTCTATGGCAAGATAGATTGTACCGGTACTTTTCAGAAATTCAATCCAAACTTTTTTTTTTAAATACTCTGAAATAACAAACTGTCAGCAAATTATTGAAGTTGTTGATAGGATAGTTAGAACTGTATACAAGATGTGCATTAACCCAAGGTGCACATCCAACAGATATTCAAGAGTTAAGCGTTATCCATTCACTTTTTCTATTCCACTTCTTTTCTAATTAAGAACCTACATTTTGGATTAGATAAGATGGTTGCCTGGTCATCTTCAGTGGTACTGTATTGAAACCCTGCTCATCAACCCCCTCTCCTTTTCCTTTCTGTCCTGGGAAGATTAGGGCAAGGGTGTAATAATTTTCTATTTAGAAAGAACATCCGAAACTTTTAAAAGCACTGTATAGTAGTAAAGAACAGTTATTATGTTCCTGCCAGACCTGATGTGTTTTAGTTAAACTATCTTAAATTCTCAACCCTAAGTGTTATTATTCTTCAGTAACATAGATCATTATCTTTGATAATCATGAGCTTAAAGATTTTCTTTTCATTTGCATCTAATTTGTCCTGTGGGCATAATAATTTTCTTGAGACATATCTGAAGAACTTGTGTTATTACAAAAATAATAACTTTCTTCATATCTGTACCAATTTACTTAAATGACTTAACTTGTGCTTCCCTCCCCCTCTTTATTCCTTTTTTTTTTTTTTAAATTGATGAAAATGTACATTTTAAGACTTATTGACTATTTTATTATATTTTTTCATTGTTCACACTAGCTAAACAAAATGTCCCTCTATTTTAACATGATGGTTTGTTAGTTATTTTGTCTTTATATTTAAAGGTTAAGTTACATACATGTACATTGTATTTCAAAATTAGTCATTGGTTTTTCCAGGTTTACTCTAATGGATTGTTTTTCGTGTATTTTCCAGGTCGCTATCACTACAGAGATTTGTATCACTAGTTGATCCTGAGCATCCCACTGTGTTGTTATCTGGCAGCATTTGTTTTTCTTGTATTGGCTCATTCCTTGAATTCTATTGTGACACTTCCAGCTTTCAATAGAATCTGTTAATTCTGACATTTGATTAGTGGGACAGCATCCTGTTGTACAGTGTGATACACAGACTACATAGAAACAGATATTCATGCATAGATAGGCCTAACTTGTCTTCAGGATGAGCATTGTATAATGGCTGAATTTTTTTTTTAACAAAACCTTTATAGTGACTTGCTCCCATTTTGACTAAACTGCTACCTCTGGCTATTTTTACTATTACCAGTAATTGAAATAAGTGCTATCCACAAATATTAGTTTCTCAGTGTCCTAGGAGTTGCCTGGTTAAAACTACCAAAAATGATTTGAGACATGTTGATCTAACAAGAGTGGTTCTGATTAAGTAACTCATAGCTTTAATAAATCAATTTAAAAAAAAATACTGGTAGCCAACAAAAGTAAGAAATATTGTACTGGTTTTAGTAGAGGGTAATATAGACCTTATTTACTAATATTAGTTCAGCTATAGCTAGGACAGTGATAAAGATTTTTAAAAAATCTAATGAATTTAACTGATATTTTGGCATAAATTCAGTGTTAATCCTTCCAGCCCATCTCCCGAAGTACAGAATTTATAATCAGCAGGGGTTGCTTGTCAAAAATGTTTGAAGTAACATTCTGTGATGTTGAACCTGTCCATGTCACTCGAGATCTGTGCAATTTTTTGTAAGGCTGTACACAAGATTTGTCTTACATCATAATTTCTCAGATCTAGAAATGGAGTTTTGCAACATTTCCCTTCAGGGGAATTCAAATAAACATTGCCACGAGCCACTAGCATTGAGGAGTTCTGCATAATACTATAGTTCTTTATTTCTTGTTAGAATATCTGCAATTGTGATTGTATTAGATGATTTGTTGTTTTAATTATATTGTACATAAACATCATTTTTACACTGAATTGATAAAAATAAAGTACCGGTATAAAACAGGTAAATAATGTTATATGTGTCTGCTTAACTCTGGTGTTGTGGTAAATACTGTAAATTAAAATACCATACTACTAATAGGTACTGGTACACACATTTTTGTTTAATTTAAGCAGATGTTATATAACACCTCTAGATGAATATGGTAATCTTTTAACAAAATATACTATAAGTACCGGTATTTATAAATATTGAAACAGATTGAACCGAATTTAATATACTAGCTTGTAAAAAAAAAAGTACTGGTAGTTCTATAATTATAATATAATTATTTCAAATGATTTTGAATATTAATTTAAAACTAGTTCATTGGTACAGACAACTGGTTCCTCAACAATTTGTTCATGAAAGTTCAGTGAGGAGTGGTTAACCCAAAAAATAACTTTTGACAAATGATTCACTGATAAAAGGGCTATCAAAATGGTTTAATGAAAATCAATACAAGTCATTTTTACCAACAAGTGTGCTTTAATACTTTTGATTGTACTTTCTTTGACAAACTGAAGACTTCATATAGGCTGTGCTATCCATAGAATCAACCACTCAGTTTTTCTAAATAGGATCCTTTTCACTTCTTTTGAAAACATTTATATACCGGTATTAAATCTGATGACTACCTATGTTACCATTCCTACTCATAATAGAAGAATCTCTGGTAAAACGAATATCTGGCCACACTGAGGAAGCCTGTCTTCAACTAGCTACTGCACTAGAGAATCTGAGAAGAGTAAACGTTGTCAGATGTTTGTAATATATGCCAGTCACAGTATGTTTCAATCTCTCAGCAACATCCTGAATTTATGGTAAGTTGTTAATCTACATGAAATCCAGCAACCAACAGGCTGGTGATAATTACAAACTCCTTTTGTGTGTTGCTAAGAGCTAAAATTAATTACTCCCCCCCCCCAACCCCGCGCCCCAACAAAAAAAAAAAAAAAGGAAATGTATGAATCTTAGTATCCCTGTTATTTCATCTTTTTTGCATAAAATTCACTATGTGGAAAAATATAAGAAACAATATTGTTTAAAAAGTGCTTTTATGCAGTGGAATATATCTAACCATTCAACAATTGATGCATACATACCAGGTACCGGTATCTTAATATATCAAAACCATTCAACTATTGATACACACTAAAATATCAAATCATTATCAAAAACTTTGTGACAATTTACACTTGAATTTCAAGTCAATCTTAACAAATGCTAATCACCAGGGCATGAAGCCATATATTCTCAACAACTGCTACACATCAGAACATAAAATCTTTCTCAATAAATGCTATACATCAGAACATAAAATCGTTCTCAATAAGTGCTACACATCAGAACTTAAAATCATTTGGAACATTGTTAAATCTTGAAACCCGTTTCTATGTGATCAATGTATTGCTGTGTTTTGTTGTCACGTAGCACTTTCTGCACATAGCTACAAGTAGGTCTAATAGTCACCTCCTTCGTACACAGAGCATTCAGTGCAGCCTATTGTTGAATAGAGGATGCAAGAACATAAAACAGTGTTTCACATTACAAATTATCAGACATAAGGAAATACAATCAAATAATTTTTTATAACATATTATAGCCTGATTTTATAACTATCATTTGACTATGTCAGATTGCCATCATATAGATTACATTACTTTATTATCATTGACTTCTATTTTACCTTAATATAGGTATGTTTTTGTATTTTAATTCAGTATTCTATGCTTAGCAGATGAAAAAGCTAATTAGAACAAGTTTAATGGCAATATCTTCTGAAGATTTAGGATGAGTGCACAAAACCAGTTGCAAGCTGCATATTGTTCAGCATCTCTACACAACAAATTGTCAAATATAATTTTAAATACACAATGAAAATGTCGTTGAGCCATTTGTCATATGAATCATTTGTCAATTGAAAATAAAATTGGGGCACCCATGCCACACTGAATTACTTGTCATAAACAAAGATGGTACAGTAGTTGTGGAACCAGTTGCCCATAAACCACTTGTCAATGAACCAGTTTTACTGTTTAAAATCATTTAGTGAGGCAAGGTTACCCAACAATTAATTAACTTGACAAATTAGAATGCTGACTATGTCCATCAAAGCTTCATACTATATCAAGAGGCCCAAACAAGACTCTGGCCCCAAAACCCTCCTATAGAAGAAAAACTATATGGAGAATTGCCTGTCTGCCTTATCTCAGATATTAGATACTGATCCCCAAGAAGAATTTGGAATTAGTGTTATAAGTATAGAACTATTGTTGAAATGAAAACTAGTTTACTAAATAAATCAAATGCAGTTATTATGAACCATTACATACAAGGACTAGTTGTTTGGCTATCCCTTGCCCTTGATACTCCGATGGAACTTCTGTGTGATACAGATCCACAAGTCCTGGTTTGATCCAAAGGTATTCCAGTTTGGCCAACTTCTTTTCTTCACCTGATGACCAAAAATAAACCCCACAGTCCATTTTAAAAGAACGAACCTACTTAACAACTGCGAGCATTTTCAACTTATTTTCAATGTATTTCATAACATAAAACCCTGCTGAATTTAAAATAATTTAAAAAGTATTGAAACATGTTATGACATTTTCTTATCAATGGCATGATTTTTAAAAGAGACTTCAGTCTACCATCATAAGAAACCACTCAGTTTAAATATATTTTTTCTTATATCCTATCAAGTCAAATAGACTGAGAAATGAAAATGTAACTTTAAGTTGACTAGTAAAGCTTGATAGCTGTAAGCAACCCTTCCACTTGGAAAGCTTAGCAAAATAAATCTCAAAGTCTGAAATTGAATCGAAAGTGATAATGGTAATGGCAATGTCTTCACTTCACAAGATTAAGGAAGAGTGCAGTATAAGAGTACAAATTAACAAAAAAGAATTAATTAACATATGATATCATTTTCATATTTGGAACTGTATAGTTAGCAGCTGCAAAATTATTAGGGGGTTCTAAATTTCTGAAATAAAAAATGTGCAGTGACTGTTGCTCCAAAGCAAAGTTCCCCTTTCAGACCTTGTAATATATAGGGCAGATGATGTTACGGTCATCTGTTCCTGTGGCCCACTGTTAACAAGCAGGGTGTCATGTGGCTAGCACAATGACCAATCACCTTTACATTCCCCAAATGAAGTCAGGTACCTGTACCCATTCAAGTTGGATGGACTTAGGGGCACCCTAAAAATCCAGAAATTCAAAATCCCACTCTTCATAGACATTTGAACCTAGGACCCCCAGTTTCAACAGCCAAGCGCTAACTATTGCAGCATATAGCTTGATAAAAGTTACAAGATCTTGTCTCAGTAAATAACAACTATAGCTACCGCTAACCTTGTAATATGATGAAGAAATAGTTTTCTGTTTTATTATGTTGAACATTGTGAGTCGTCATATTGATAGTTACTTGACTTATTACAACAGCGTCAACAGGGCGACTTTCTTTATCACTACCTTGACCTATTTGAGAGCTGTGGACATAAAAATATCTCCAATTCAATATTACATAACATTTGGGGCGTGTGTGCTGGTTGAGTGGTTAAGAGTTAGAGTTTTTATGTTCAATAAAATTGTTTAGTCCTTAGTATAAGTTCTGGTAGTTCAGATAAGACTAAGGAAAGTAATTTCAATGTACCGGTATTTGACAGAATAGGTATCTATGCACATACAAACTATAAACAGTGCTGAAGGAGAAAATCTGCATTTCATCAGGAGTCCATTAATTTGGGCTCTGTTTAAAGTTTTTGTTTAGTTTAATAAAATCCTTTTTCTTTTCAGATCAGTAAGTTTTAACTTTTTTTGTACGGTACTGGTAATATTTAGTTAAGAGCTTTACAACAATAATAATTTAATAATAATAGTCTAATTTATAGAGGGGTGTTAACAAACAAAATGTACGCTCAAGGGACTGTGATAGCATTACACGTATAAACATGAGTGCTAAAATGACAATATCTACCGGGCACTTCTATTATTCACAAATGACCATACTAAATGCCTGGAATGAATTTTACCTTAATAACCTCTTTTGTTGCTTGGAGATTGTCTGATTCTGACCGAGGATGAGTCTGATATTGCAGACTAACACAGATTTAATAAGACTGCAGTGAATCAAAGGGAAGACATTGAAAGATGTACCAGTTGTTAAATATAAAATCTGTGGAGTGTGTAGATTAAATAATGTCCTTGATATGATGTTCTGTTTTCTCAGAAACTTGCTAATACTTCTTACACTGATCACAGATGACTTGAAAGCATTTCTTAGAAAGACTTGCATTGCTGAATGAATCTATGACACCTCAGTTCTTACATCTTACATGTTCAAATCTAGTTTTAAAAAAATGACAAAATCATATTTTACGCTTGAATTAAAGAAGAATGCATGCTCTTTTTATAATATTTATATATTATAGATCTACCAGTAACAAAAAGTAAAGTTTATAAAATCAAACATTAGTTAAATGTAATGATGTCAAATCAATGTTAGTATCGTCAATTAGGAGAGAAAAAAGAGTTAGATCTATATTGACTATATTATACTAGATAGATCTAATTATAATTTTTATTCTAATAAAGTTACTAAACTAGTAACTATCTTTATTGTCTTTAATAATATAACACCGGTAAATCTATATTAAATAATATTATTAAGTAACTTAAGTGGCCTTTGTAGCAAACTGGCAGTCTAACGTACTCAATAATTAGATCTAGATTGCAATAAAAAATAATTGCATTTTAATTATTATGATAGATTCTATGGTAATTCTGAGGGACTTCAAGGGGCAGCCATCTTTGTTATTGTTTAGACTGTAAAATTAAATATTGGGTTTTCTCTCAGATTTGGGTTTTTATTTTTGTAGCTAAAAAATATGCTAGATCTAGCAGCCTATACCGGTATCAATCATCTAACTGTTAAAAGTAATTAATATATTGATATGACAAGGTTCTTAAAGGTCAATTTAATTTTGGTAATAAACTGTGCTGATATTTATTGTAGTCCTACTTTAATTTAGATTGTCAACTATGTAGTTGACGTCTAAGTTGTATTAGATAGGGCCTTGGCTTATGTCATGAAGACATGATGTAGGCCTATATTGTTTAGATTTAGTGGTAGGCCTATTACAAATTATTAAAATAACATTGAAAATTCAGAATAGATATAGATCTACTATGATATAGACAATATTTAACACTTAAAAAGAAGACAGAACAACAAAAAACGTATGTATTGACACAAAGTCAAAATGTAAAAAAAATTGCACTGCTTATAAAACACAGAAGTAATGTTAATTCTTGATATTTTTTAAAGACACTATCTTGGGATTTCTTTGGTACATAAACAATAACAAAATAGTAACAAGATGGCTGCCCCTTGATGTCATCATGTCATTCAGAATTACCGATTCTAGATCTAGATCTACATTATTCGGTTAACCCATTATTCTACCAAGATGCTGACCAGGGAAAAAAAAGGGGGATTTGGTTACACGAACTGTCTACTGTCATAAGGGACAGGGAATAAGAGATGACACAACGGTAATCATGACATTTCGCGACATTCTTGTTGTCATTGCCTGGCCAAAAATAAATCTATATATAGTAAAACAGGGTCAACAGACAGCGATGTTTTGTAAAGCTATCCGTGCACTCCACTTATTATCAAAATAACTCCTTTATTTTAATGTTTATACCGGAATAGCTATATTGCTACTGCGCAGGCACCATTTTATCCCACTTTTGACATGTGGTGCTTCCTTTTCCTTGACGAGGCAAAGTTCATCCTCAGGTCAAAGTAGACAGATACGAAAAAAATTTTTTTTGCCCTCTTGGTAAACAAGGGGAGGGGTCATGGGATTAAGGCTATTTTTAAATCTGATGATGCATCATCTCAACGAGACTTATATTTTTAGCTTCTAAATAGATGAGGAAACACTTGTGATTTATTAAATATGTTGTCAATTGAGCCAAATTTTTTTTAAAGGGGGGTGTCTGTCGTACATGATGGATGTTAGTCTGGCAAGCTATCCGAACAACATAACTTTTCTAGTGATAAAATTGCAACTAATGTATTGTAGTTTAAGATAATCTGGATGTAGACTAGATTAAAGTAATCTAGATTAGTTATAAAAGTTGTTAGATGCCAATTACATTAACTGAGGTATTTATTAAATCTTCACTTAGCCTAACAAGCTACAGGTAAAACTAGTGTCCAATGACCTTGGTGTGACATCATTTACAAGCCAAGAATGGAGATATCTGAAATCCTACCCCCCCCTCCCAACCCCCTTCCCTTCAAGTTTACTGAGCATGCTAGAAGAATGAAGGTGCTTTATAAAAAAAAAAGAGAGAGGGGAGGGAGGAGTGGACTTGGTATCTGGTGTCAGGCCAGTTACATGAAGACAACTTACCCATGTAACCCCTCCCCCTGTCCACTAAGCATGCCAGAACACTGGAGAGGGGGAGAGAGGGAGGAGTAGATTACAGATGTTGCCAATGTGTGACCTCATTTGTACTGCTTGTAGTCACTGAGCATGCTTGTTAGATAGGGCACTTGACCTATATAACCCCCTCCCCCCATTTTCACTAAGCCTTGGTGTGACTCCCTTACAAACCTAGAATGGAGATACCAAGTGTGGGAAACCTGAAAAAGACGTGTGTTCTTACTGCAGGTGTAAATGATTTATATATTAGATCTTAAATTAAAGATTAAAATATATTTAAAATGATATTTTGTGGTGGTTTCCGTTGACCCTTACACAGTTTTCGGTGTTCCTGACACGGAGGAAAATTGTTCGGTTTTCTTTACGCGCGACGATACCGACCCTACACCTCTTTGACCTTATTTTTAATTTTAACATGGCATAGTGATACAATACGTTGTATCTATTTTTATTGAAAAAAAGACGAGGAATCCATTGACACTGTCAGTTTTTTCATAGGTCTGATCATTACGAAGCTATAACAATTCAAAGTTGAAAATGGTCGCGACTTGCCTTAGGTTGTTCGTCGACCCTGATTTAGTATAGATCTAATAATATATTTTTTTAAAAATAATTTTGGTATCAGTGCTGCCAAAAAGAAATGAGAAACACTCAATTAACTCAATAACTTACAGATGTATTGCGTGTTAGACAAAATAATTTAGACCACAATAAAGTAGTTCTATTTTTTTTTAAGTTTTATTGCAATGAATTTTTTTTGAGCTAAATAATGTTACCTTTCAATGTCACTGAATGATTACATTCTCTGAGTAAATACTTTTTTGTGTGAAGTACCGGTAACCTACGTCTGTATTTTATAAGACAAGATGATAGATCTGTAGATCTAGATCTGGATTGAGATTAAAAAATAATAATTTATGAAATGCCAGACCAGATTATTTTGAATAGTTTTTATTTTCATAAAGAGCATTTTTCATGCTTATAGCATGCTCAGAGCACTATGATCCAATCTGTTTTCAGGATCACTAGAAATGATAATTTAAACAATCTAATATTTATTGGTAAGTTCTATAGCATCAGTCATTAATTTGGAATATTCTGGAAAAGACCATTTCTCAAATTTCTGCTACCGTTACATCATGTCTCAATATTTATGAAAATTGACTCCAATCTTTGTAAAATGTTAATTCTTTACACAGTCTATGTCAGTTATTCCATCAAAGTTGAAGATAACCTACATTCTACATCCTAGCTTAAAACTCCAGCAGGACAACGGGAGAAGGCAGTGGACAGTGCATGAAACAGGGCTATCGATATAAAATAACAGTCCAGCATGCATATTATATATATATATATAAAAGACAGTCTGCGATTTTTATTATTATTGATAATACAGTACATATTCTAGAAGGTATTCTCTCTCTCTCTCACACACAATTTAATGTTTATTTTATATTAAAATTTTGTTTTAATTATGCAACATAAAATATACATTCTCTACGATTTTTTTAAAATCATTGAATATAATATAAAGTACATGTCATACAACACAATGGAGTATACAGACATACATACATATATATATATATATACGCTAGACAGATATTACCTGCTGCCCACGGGTCTTAACTTGCGCATTGCTGATGTAGTCAGTGATATAGTGCATTAGAAACAATTAAAGAAAATAATCATGATGTAAGTAAAGCAAATGATTGAATTCACGTTTAAAAAAATTATGATTGGAGCTAAAAATAGCCAATTGACCTTACTTTACGCGATATTAGTATTAGTATAATATAATAGTTGCAATAATGTAAAAATGCTTTTAGAAAACAAATTTCAATGTTTATTTGATTAAAATATGAAATGAATGGACTATAATTAGTATGTTCAAGTGTTAAAGCTTAAAACTATCTTTGCGAAGAGAAGTTCAATCATCTTACAGTTTTAGACCTAGACCTAGATCTAGGAATAGTGAATAGAGAGATGTGTAACCTTTCGGTAATGTCTAATGAAAGTATGTTCAACAGGATAATTATATTCGCAGATCATACAAAGAATGAATTTATGTAAAAATCCTTTTGAAACACAAATTCGAAGCTTAATTTTGTTAAATAAATAAAAACATTCTAACTATATCTTATGCTTTCATGCGTCAAAGTAAAAATCTATAAATGCAAAGTGTATTTCTTAAAAATAGATCTAGATCTAAATCCTTTTATATATATATATAGTAACAATAAAATAAAAAATAGTAACAAGGAAAAAAAAAGAAAAAAGCTTTACTATATGGGGTAGGTTTCCGTAATACCTACAATAAGAGCTCCACAAATACATGTTTGTGTTGAAAGGCATTTCGGAAAATAAACTCGTTCAGATATGAGGTGAACAGCACATCATTTACAGTCCAAATTGTCTCTTTAATTTTCTTTCAGCTCTCATCAAAAGATTCTCCACATTTTGAGTGTGAGTGTCACTATCGATGGGATCCACGAAATTATTCTGATGTATGAATACTGAATGACTATATACTCCATTGTGTATGTTTTGTATGTTGGCATAAGCTGCCCAGCCTGGCAAAATGTGACGTTTAATTGCTTGTAAGTGTCAAAATCTCAGCACTGCGGTTTAGTAAGCAATTAGATGAGGAAGAAGTTTTTGGAAACTCTTTCTACGCCTCCAAAAACCCATTAACCTTCTCTACAGTGACCCCTATGGTATTTCCTGTGGAAGTACTTCGACTCATCGATTTCGACCACTATTGGATCTCCATTTTCGTCAATCCTGTTAATTTCTGCTAATCCATGCCTCTCAATGTAGTTTTCAGATTCTTAGTGGATAAAACTGCACCAGTCAATGACTGATTTGTTGGAGATATTAGTCTCACGAATAATGTCAGACTTGGTCACTTGGGCATATCATAAGACCAACAGTGGATCTATATAAACTTTACTAACTGCACAATGTGATATTTTACTGCGACCAAAGAATGAATTGTCTCTCACTGACTTGTAAAAATGACAGCTCTTGCATGCCCAACGAAAACCGTTGATTCCTTGACATAGTCATAGGATAGCCTCGGATAGCTGCCAAAAAAAAAAAAAGACACTGCGCCTGATTGATCATATTTTGATGGCATGTGGGGCAGTCACGTGTCACATTTGTGTGTATTTATTTCTAAATCTGACTAATAAATAATGACAATAATTTGAATAATGTCACTAATTCACAGACTAATCACTAATCGTCTAATTCTAATGACTGTCAGTGTCACTAATCAGCCGCCGTCTGGCTAACAAAATAAGGGAAAACGAATTCCCGATGCTATTTTTACGTAATTGTTTAGATTTAGAATAAAAAATTGTATTCACACGTCCATCGTTATTGGTTTTCTCCTAGAATCTAGATCTAGTCTTATGGTCGCTGTTCACAATTATAACCGACTTAGAAAAGTCTGCTACTGTCATCTTGTTTCAGAGATCTAACAGCTCTCAATCCCGAGAAAAAAAAGTTTCACAGTTATATAAATAGATCTAAAATGAGTAAATATATATATATAGAACAACATTAAATACAGTTACAGTACCGGTATACAGAATGGTAGCCAAAAATATTTTCGCTGTTTGTTGGTCACCAATGCATAAATTTGTAGGCTTTTACTTTAGAAGATCTAGATCGGATCTGTTATAGATAGATCTAGACTCTATATCTAGATTCCTGACTTAGATCTATCTAGATTCGGTTATCATGAACGAGAGCGTCAAAAATTATTGATTCACAGAAAATTTAAAAAAATATGTTTAAATATAATTAATAAATGTAAATAGTGTTTTTTAAAGATTTCCTTGTAAAAAAGAGAACTTTTATATTTATATGACATCAACAAAAAGCATTAGCGACGTCAAGGTTGCTCAGCACGCTGCCATTTTGTTTCCAATGATGTCACAGATGTGTTGCCAACTTTGTATTTTTATTTTACTTATCTTTTTGTTACACTTAGATCTACTTAAACCGCTGCTCGTTTGTTTTTAGGCATAAATTATATTTAAAAACTATATAAGCTTCCTTTTATATATATTAATAAAATTGCAATAACACAATAGATGCTGAACTTGTTGTTTTTTTGTGTGTTGTTTTGCTTGTTTTTCTTTTTTTAAATAGTTAAGTCTATATAGGCTCGATCTATATACAAGATCAATATTAAGTTTTGTTCTGTTATATTGGATTCACTGGTAAAATAGTAATCATATGACAGTTTCTAATATTTAGGTGATTTTGAACAATATAGAGCGTGAATGGATGACGTTTTGACTTGCTTCCATTGAACCACTGATAAAAGAATCGGCCAGCTAGGCTATAAGCCATTTAAGAAGAAAGTCACGCTATAGTAGCCGTGTAGTAAAATTTAGAAGAAAATCCAAGTCTAGTAACTAAGTAGGCTACTAAGGCTAGTAGTCGGTCGACCTGAGAGTTTTTAGAAAAGTAGCGATGTAAGAGAAGTGATTAGGTCAAAGTAGAAGTCACGCGAGAAGCAATTATAAAAGTCTGTATGAATTAATTGACTAGTTTTATATGTTGAAATTGATGTGCTCGTCTTTAATAGTAGTTAAGTATATGGGCAACAAGCTGCTAGGAACATGTTGATTTCATTTCATATCAAGACATATTTCATTGTATATTTCATACACAAGATATTTCGGGTGTTCATTGGCGCCCGCAGGATTTTTTTTTTGCTGGGGGGTGCAAGTTGCCACCTATGGCTAAAAATCGAAGCTTCACTTTTTTCCCCAAGCATACCGGTATTAAAGAAACAAAAAAAGGTGCCCCCTCGCCCCCCCCCCCCCACACCTATACGATATTAATTTCATTGTAACTGCATGACGCGTAGGACGTAATTATCTTTTTTTTTTTAAGTAACGTCTGTAAGATATAAGTTAAGATGATAAATACTTGTTTCATGCTCTTGCATCGTTTTAGGATGTAGACAAAACAGGTAGAACTGAGCATTAGTATTGCTTGAAAAGAGAGACGTTAACGAAGAAACTGATGAATCAAGATAAGGACTGTAAAGCAGTGCTCTTTAGAAATCCCAAAATCCAAGCAAATATTTTTTGCTTGGTGCGTCTGTCGACTACAAATTCTCGGCAGCACTAATCCATTACCTAGTTCGTCTACCGATAGTCTCGCCTTCCTCAAGATGCCATCCATGAAGTGTTCCTCACCATGGTCAATATGGTTATTATGTAATTAATGTGACTGCTGGTGTGCTTTTGAGCAACCCACTTATGTTAAGATGCACAGACTGCAACATCACGGAAACTTGTTCAAGAACAGATTAATAATTGACTACAATTAAAACACAAATCAGAAGCACACTAGAAGCAGGCACTGGTTACACATAAAGCATTTTGTTTTGTTTCACTTATAGTAATAATTTTAAAATGCACCAAACATTCAAAGATCTCAAATATCAGCTGGCTAGACTTTTTCCTCCAAAACAAAAAGAAAATGACAAGTCTAGGATTTTATTAAATATAATGATAGCTATAATTATGTGCAAATGAAAAAAAATCGTCACGACTACTTGCTACAGAATTTTTAATTGCAAGCCCATAATAAAGCGTGCATGGTCGGACATGAACTACAGATTAGCTTATTCCAGTTTATTACAATTATGACGGTGAAGTGGCGGTCGGGGTTTGAACTAGGACCATCATGACCATCGAGCTACATTCCGGAGAGCACATCTTATATTTTCAAAGACTATTTCAAGAGAGAATATAATTACGTCCAGCGACGCATACCACACCACAAGGCAGTCATGGGATTGAGTCTATTAATGAAATGAGAAAATAGTGAGTAATGGAATTTTTTCCAAAAATGTCCACAAACCTGAGGAGTTTGATGAGGTAGCCTTACTTCCACTCCTGTGGTACCGAAACCTCCTTTTCCAATTTCTTCACGCTTGTATCTATCTTTAGTTCTTCAACTGGGATGCTGCCAGGTCCTGTAGAGTTGCTTTTCTTCTATTGCTTGATTCCGCTAAGGATCTCCTTCTAAGTGAGTGCACTGCACTTTAAAGGTAAGTCTCTTATAGCTGGCGATATCTCTGGCGGGTTCGCAGAAGTAGATACCGGTATGTTTAGTACTTCATGGGTTGCTCAATCCACCTCTTCTTCTGTCCCTTGTCTATTCTTGCCCGCTAAGCACGGTCAGAAGTCCGGCTGAAAAAGGAAGAGGTTTTGGCGTAAGGGTAGCTACCCCTCTATGTCAAAATACCAGTAGCTACAGAAACACTAAATCGCAAATCAACAAATGTCGCCGAACTGGGAGAAGACGAATTTCTAGCTGGTAAGTGTATAATGCATCACAATTCACTCGCGCGCTTAAAGATTGCACGAAACAGGAAAGGCCCGATATTAACTATCAAACAATTTACAGCTCAGACAACAGAACATAACATCTGGCATATGTTTCGAACGAGCTTATGAACCTGATGGCATCAGAAGAAAAAAAGGAACATTATTGAACCCCAACCTTACTGGCTACGCCCATGCCCAGTAGCAGCCTTAGGAGATGTCAAGTGGGACAACCACCACAGGCCCCGCGCCTGAGGGGACCCGCGAGATTCCATTGACACCATCAGCTTGGAAAACCAGAACAGTTCTCATAAAATAGGATTCGTTACTAAATATCTTTGGAAATCTTTCGAGTCATCTTTATAATACCAAATACTATGTCAATGTAAGCTTTTAACATGACATAAATTTCAACACGAGGTTTCTGTAAATCCCATTAAGTGTGAAACTTTGTGGTTGGATTTAACTCTGAGAATATCAAATGGTAGCACAACGAATAACAATAAGATGCAAGAAAAATAAAACTGCATTAGCGCGCAATCTTAACAAAAATTTTAACAATTGAAAAGAAAACAACACCACGTCTCGTGGGAGAACAGAGAAACAAACGAACAACAGTGATAGCAGAAGTCGACCCAATCATGCAAGAACATCTTTAAAGAATTAAGAACGCAGAGGCTTAACCTTCAGAGTGTTTAGCAGAAATATTATTGTGTAAATTGATTGTTCATGAACAAATGTCTTAATCATCAGTTACGTTGATTAAACTTTATGGCAAAATCGTTCATGAAGTACATTATGTAATGTAGACAAACGGCCAATAGTACAGTACATACGTAAGGTAGGCCTACTATGTTTTGTAAGAAAAATAAGACCTATAGCATTAGAGGCGGACGAGACATTAGCGTGATGTGATGTGGTATGGATATAGAGCCTACATTTACGGCTTTCAATAGGGCCCCGCATATGACACTAGCCCAGGGCCCTGCAAACTGCTAAGGCTGCCTCTGCCCATGCCTCCAGAGTAATCTGTCGAAGTCTGACAGTCATCAACAAATACAAGGCACAACTATCGCAGCTTCTTGTAAATCAGGAGGCCACGGAAAATCAGTTATAAGTTGTAAAATGGGTTCATTTTAATAATTTACACCTACGATTACAGTGGAGTGGGTTCTATGACAGTGCGTGGCTCACTGTAGTCGCATAGGTTGCAGTGACCTAAGGCCGGCTCTGCAAAATAGCGGCGTATGCCACACCGTGTCGACTAGCATTTAATATTTAATGTAATAACACATTTGTGAACAAAACAATAAATCTCATCTTCACTTTTTTTGTAAACCATAATTGCTTTTATTTATTTTTTTAAGAATAAGACCAAGGTAAAAAATTTACATCATCTTTAAGACCAAGGTCGCTATTAATTATTATTAATTAGTTGCTTTTTTAAATTTATTTTTTTTTGTCTGTAAAAAAAAAAATTCGTATTTTCCAGTCATTTTGCTTTCATGTCACCGACGATCAGTTCTTACTTCAAAGACACGCCGACCGACAGGCACTCCTGCTTCGCGTTTTCGCGCCGATTTTTATTTCGTCTTTCGATGGCTTCTGTCATTGAAACGTTTGATCTTGCCGCTTTTATCTCGTTTTCGATTATAATAGACTCGATTCCAATCTAAAGTATAAAAGTAAAAGCACGGTGCATCTTTCCCAACTTTTGTTACCAGTCACATTGTATTCACTCATTATCTGCGCTATTTTTTTTTATTCTGGGATTCTATTTGTATTTTTTTTCCTGACTTGTGAATTTATTTTTAAGTAAAGTGTAATTACCAAATTTACATACAATTAAGACATTAAGAGTTTTTTGAAATGGCAGGCAGACCTAGAAATCCTACTCATATAGTAAATGAAGATCAAATCATGAATGATCAGCAGATAAAAGAGGAGAAGTATAAGCTCACGACATTGTCAACAGCAATCAATACAAAGGAAAACTGCTTGGCCTGGTTAGCCAGACGTCGGCTGGTTAGAAATACATGTGACTGTCCTACATGCCATCAATCAGCCTCTTTGGTCAGCTATCCCCAAGGAATCGACGGTTTTCGTTGGGCATGCAAGAACTGCAATTTTCGAAAGTCGGTGAGAGACAATTCATTCTTTAGTGGAAGTAAAATATCACTTGTGCAGTTAGTAAAGTTTATATACTGTTGGTCTTACGATTCGCCCCAGTCTGACATTATTCGTGAGACTGATATCTCCAACAAGTCAGTCATTGATTGGTGCAATTTTTTGAGGGGAGAGTGTGAAAACTACATTGAGAGGCATGGATTAGCAGAAATTGGCGGGATCGACGAAAACGGAGATCCAATAGTGGTCGAAATCGACGAGTCGAAGTATTTCCACAGAAAATATCATAGGGGACTGTGGATTTTTGGAGGCATAGAGAGAGTTTCCAAAAAAATGCTTCCTCGTGGCAGTGCCCAACCGCAGAGCTGAAACTTTGACACAAGAAATCATACGTCATATTTTACCAGGAACACACATTGTGTCTGATGGCTGGGCTGCTTATGCCAACATACCAAACATTTACAACGGCATATACAGCCATTCTGTAGTTATACATCAGAACAATTTTGTTGATCTGAATGATAGTGACACTCACACACAGAATGTGGAAAATCTGTGGATGAGGGCAAAAAGGAAATTGAAGAGACAATTTGGCACGAATGACTTACTATTCCCCTCATATTTGAATGAATTTATGTTCAGAAGTGCATTTCAACACAAAGATGATGTCTCTGGGGCTCTGTTAATAGGCATTTCAGAAACCTACCCCATGCAGTAAAGCTATTTCATTTTTTTCCTTTTGTTACTATTTTTTAAAATTTTATTTTGTTGTTACTATATGTATATATATGAATGAGTATATTCCATTGTGAATGACATGTACTTTATATTATATTCAATGATTTAAAAAAAATCATAGAGTGTATATTTTATGTTACATAATTAAAATAAAAACTATTATGTAAAATAAATAATTGATTCTGTAAGAGTGAGAGAGAGAGAGAGAGAGAGAGAGAGAGAGTGTGTGTGTGTACCTTCTAATCTGTGTAGCCTACTGTATTATCAATAATAATAATAAAAATCATAGACTGTTTATATATATATA
>JADKLZ010019686.1:3392536-3424210 GCA_021533235.1 Biomphalaria straminea | reverse complement strand
ATGCAGTAAAGCTATTTCATTTTTTTTCCTTTTGTTACTATTTTTTTTAAATTTTATTTTGTTGTTACTATATGTATATATATATGAATGAGTATATTCCATTGTGAATGACATGTACTTTATATTATATTCAATGATTTAAAAAAAATCATAGAGTGTATATTTTATGTTACATAATTAAAATAAAAACTATTATGTAAAATAAATAATTGATTCTGTAAGAGTGAGAGAGAGAGAGAGAGAGAGAGAGAGTGTGTACCTTCTAATCTGTGTAGCCTACTGTATTATCAATAATAATAATAAAAATCATAGACTGTTTATATATATATATATATATATATATATATATATATATATATATATATATGTATAAGTGTATGTGTGTGTGTGTTATATAATTTACCAATAAATATTTCATTGTTTAAATTATCATTTTTGTTTTGTGATAATTCTTAATTAAGCTATAGTCATCCCACCTATATACATTCAATATAATCACTGAATAATGATACGCTTTTTTTTATTACATAATTGTTTTTTCCTTATTTACATCGTAAACAGATTGGACCATAGTGGTCTGAGCATGCAATAAGCATGAAAAAATGCTCTTTATGAAAATAAAAACTATTAAAAATAATCTGGAATCTGGTCTAGATTTTCATAAAAGGAAATAATTAAAAACTATTTAAAATAAATCTCAACCCAGATGTTAATCTTATAAAATACAAACCTAGGCTACTTAAAAGTTAAATTCACACAAAAAAAATATTTACTCAGAAAATGTAATTCATAATTTAGTGACAATGAAAATTAACATCCATTTAGCACACAAAAAATATTTCATTTCAATAAATCTAAAAAAAAAAAATAGAACTATTTTATTGTGGTCTAAATTATTTATAGTCCTAACATTAATACATCTGTAAGTTATTGGGTTTTTCTAATTTTCAGTTGGCAGCACTTAATAATGCCAAAATTATTTTTGATAAAAAAATCAGAATTTCTTTTTGGCCAGGAAGTGACTATAAGGAATGTCGCGAAAAATAATTTTTGACGCTCTCGTTCATGATAACCCTAGATTCTATATTCGCTATATTCTAGATCTATCTAGATCTAGATTTTTTTGCTATATTATATCTAGCTAATACTAATACGACTATTACACTAATCAGTGACTAATGAGTAATGACTAATTAGTAATACTCTAACTAACTCTAACTCTGATAATACTGAACTAGATCTATACTCTATTAGTCTATAGTGACTATAGACTATACACTATAAAGAGATTAGTCTATAGATCTACTACTCTAGTCTAGTGACTAGTCTATCACTCTATCTCTGGTGAACTCTAGACAACTACTAGTCACTAGTGATGACTAGTGCTACTCTAGTGACTCTATTAGATGCGCCCTAGGCCTAGGAGGCTAGGTACTAGTAACTAGACTACTCTAGAAATAGATATATAATTCTAGATATATTACTAAATGACTAAAAAAAATGGGTATACCAAAAAATGTATTATTTGTAATCATATTGACTATATTGTAATGTATTATATTAGTTAGATTCTTAGTTCTAAATTTGTTTGAATGACTTCTAAAGTCATTAGACTATTAAAATTAGACTCATTAGAGTAGACTTTGACTCAAAACTTTGACTTTTACTTTCAATTTGTTTAGACTTTCGACTTCATTTTAAGTGACTTAACTTTTAATAAGTTTTAAGTCTACTAACTTTGAATAATTTATATTATATTTAAGTCATAAATTAAATTTAAGTGGTAATAAGTTCACTTAGTTCAGTAGTAAGAGTAAGTTTCAGTAAGTAACTTTAGACTAAAGTCACTTTAGACTTAAGAAGTTTAGTCTAGTTTAGACAATTTATTAGTAAAATTAGTTAACTTTTATTTAGTCAACTTTAGTCTTTACTAAACTTTTACTTTACTTTAACACTTTAGTAACTCATTACTCACTCAAGTAACATACTACTCTAAATATATGAATTATATCACATATGACTGATATGTCATGTATCATTGAATGTATTTTAAACATTTTGTATTCTTCTCAAAATATTATTTCTACTATGACTTAACAGTCTTTACCTTTGTAGATCTTTAAATATATTGCAACAAAAAGACACACGTGACAATGTTAGCCACACAGAGAGAGAAGCGTATCAACGCTGGAAATAAGATGTCAAAGCTGTTAGAAGCTGAAGATGATGATGATTTTTATAAAACAACGTATGGAGGCTTCAATGAAGTGAGTCATTAACATTGTCATTTAATTAATAAAGATTTGTCATGCTTCATAGAAAAACAACTTCTAATTTATGTATTGTCTGTTGAAAAATGTTTCTCTGATTTTGTTCACTCTGCGATCAACAGGAAGAGGAAGATAAAGATTATAACTCCTCTCAGTCGGATTCCGATGATGTTATCGATTCAGACTTTAGCATCGATGAAAATGATGAGGTGAAAAGTGATGATGACGTTGAAGGCAAACCAACCAAGAAAAGAAAAGGAGTGGTGACTAAAGCTTACAAAGTAAGAGCTGTGACTTGAGTTTTCTTTTTTTATTTTTTTGAACACTGAAAACTTAGCTAAGTACTTGCTGTAACACATAAGCTCAATATGCTTGTCATTAAACAACAGTGGGGAAAAAAATCACTTCTAGAGCTGTAAAGAAAATTATAAAATTAAAAAAAATAAGTTTTTCTTTCAGACCTTGCAATCTATGGGGCAGATGATGTAAAGGTCATCAGTTTCGGTGGTGCACTGTTGACGAAGGTGTCATGTGGTCAGCACAACAACTAACTTCCTTTACTTTTTCCTCAACTAATGTCATGTACCCATTAGAGTTAGCTGGACTCGGGTGCCCTAAAAATCCTGAAATTTGAAAATCTAAGTTTTCACCAGGAAGCAACCCTGAGACAGCCCAGTTCAGTAGCCAAGTGCTTTACCACTCAGCCACCTTGCCCCCTGGGTGAAATTTTAATTAATTTAAATATTTTTTTTAAATAGATGACAAATTCAAAAGCCTTATGAAGTAGTTGTAAAACTATTTTAAAAATTAGTTTTTTCTGAGACAAATAGTTTGACTATGGAAAAATCATTGGACAAAATTATAAAAATGGGAAAAAAAAAACAACAAGATGCCATTAAGCAAGTCTATTTTGTGTAAAATCTTTAAAAGCACATAAGGCGCCCTAGTTATAGAGGCCTGATGGTCCCGGGTTCAAACCCTGCCCGCTCCCATCCCCCGTCGTCCTGCGGGAGGTTTGGACTAAGAAATAACTGTTCTTCAACTCTGAAGGAATTTCCGAAACATTTAAAACATTTTACTAAAACAAAACATTTAAACAAGCCATCGTATTCCAGTGCAGGTAGGCCTATATCCCATTTCTTACTATTTTCAATGGTTCAGACCCATCTTTGGCTTTCAGTGTCTTTCGCTGTATCTAATGTTCTTTGTTTATTTCCAAGTGATCCTCAGCCATCTTACGTTTTTCTCAGATTTGCCAAATTTTAATTGACATGCATAAAGTGCAAAGGCAGGGAGCTTTTAAAAAGGGGCATTTGAGCCTTTCAAGTCTTCAATCAAATGTTTGATTTGATGGCTATTATAATAGTTGTCACACTTACCTTTTCTTTCTCTTTTATTTTCTTCTAAACTTAGGATCCTAAAGGTGACAAGGACAAAGAAAAAAAACCTGTTGTTAAGAAACCCAAAAAGGAAAAGCCCCAAGAAATTCCATCAACTGTACAAATCTATGTGTCCCCAGGTGAGTAGTATACTGTACATACATACTCACCATTTATGTTGCTGCTCATGTTGTAACTTCTAAGAATTTTTTTAGTCTTCTAAGGAGGAAGCAAACAAATGGACACAAACTCCATTAAGAAGAGCTAGCCTACATCTCCAAACACATCCTTTTATATTTATCTCCATTCAAGTCTGTTGTTTATAGGTTATATTTTTGTTTTCTTTTCAAAGGCTTTAAGTGCCTCACATGACTTGTTTTGTTTGTTATGTGCCCTTTCGCTGTGTCGAATCCAATCAATGAAATGAAAAAGAGGTAACCTTCAAACCAACGCAGTAACACCGGCGAAAGACCGAAGCAATCAATATAGGTATTTGACGCTACTGTTAAACAATAAACACTTTTAATTCTCAAGAAGGGACCCGTGAAATGTCCTCTGTTGCTAGCTGTTTGGATATTACTTCTTAATTTCACTGTCCTAATGAAAAGCATCTTGTTTTTAGTGTATCATAGAGCGTTCTTCTTTTTAACAAACTTAAAGTCATCTGTCACTAAGTAAAACTTTCCCCTTATTCCCGAAACAAATACCTAATTCCTAATCATGTCATAACATGTTTTAGTTTATCATTTTTGAATTTCCGTCAGAAATGAAGATAATTTCCAAATCCAAATCTACTACAGGAGGATGGAAGCCAGAGGGATCAAACTCAGGACCATCATAATTACAGTCCAAAGCTCATACCACAGGACCAGACAGCCTTTTATTACTTAAATCATGGCCATGTTTTTTTATATTACTCAGGGCTCATTACATAAAATTTCGTGAGATATGTAGAGGTTTGTTTCTATTATTTCTTTTTTGACCAGTTAATCTGAGGATTTTTATATACTTTTTACTATCAGAAAGGAAATCAGTGCGAAGGTCAACAGCTCTTAAATCTGAAGCAGCATCTTCTCGGCAGAAGTTAGATCTGGAGAAGGACAAAATGTTGAAAGATATGGCAGCCAAGAAAAATGTCTCCCACATTCGTAGGATGACACAAGAGGAGTTATTAGAAGAAGCCAAAATAACAGAAATACAAAACATGAAGAGTCTTGGTAATTACTTTTTTAAAGCAATTTTATAGTAAATTATCATCTTTGTAAGACTGTGTTATAGGACATGAATTAGACTAGCTTTAACATTTTTTGTATGATTAGCTTTCACATTTTTTAAAAGTAAAAGTTCTCTTTTCAGATAGGGCAGATGACTTGAGTACATAACATTATTTGGTTAAAACAAAAGGGGTTGGTCATTATGCTGGCCATTTGAAACCCTTGATAACTGCCATAAAAACATAATAATAAAGTTATAATTATAGCTTTTATATAGATATTTATTTATATAAACATACAGATTGCAAGGTCTGAAAAGAGAATTTTTACTAATGAATAACACTATCAGTCATTTTTCTATTGCTATTTGATGATTCAACTCTATTGCGTTATATCATCATCAGTCTATCTCTATGTGCTCTACAACAGAAAACTATCAGAAGCTAGAGCTTGAGAAGAAAAGGGCAAGGGTTGTGAAACAAGTTTATCAAGGCCCCATCATACGCTACCATTCCTTGACCATGCCTCTGATTGAAGAACTTCCTTATGAGCCAGATGTAGATGTGGACTCGGAAGAGTAGGTTACTGGGTTACAGCAATCAGCCAGAACAGTTAGCTTGATAGTTAGTGAAACTGGCTTTGTTAATAGTTCAGAAAACTGGCTTTTAATTAGTAGTCAGGGAAATCGACTTAATTATTAGACAGGGAAATGGCTTAATTTTGAAATTTTTATCTTATCTTATAGATTACAGATATTACTTCAAAGAGAAGATAATTATGTCCTATGCATTTCATGTGTCAATCTAGTCAAGCATGTTAATGAGTAACTTAAACTCTGCTAAGTCGTTGGTCTTCCTGACTGATTCAGGCAACCCATTCTTTAATGGCACTTGTATGAATTTGTACAATTAACTAACTAAATAGTTTGTGAAACTGGCTTGTTCATTATGGAAATGACAAGTGTTCTGGAGAAATGGGTTTCATTGCCAGGAAAGTGGCTATATAGTTGCTGAAATTGCAAGCTATGAATGAAGAAAACAAAACAGGCAAATAGTAGCAAAGATAGAAACTTGAAGCATTCAATTAAGTTTACTCAAGTAGGGCTGAGTGGTTAAGCACTTGTCATTCGAACATGGGGTCCTGGGTTTGAATCTCTGTGAAGACTGGGATTTAGATTTTCGGGATTTTTTGTTGCGCACCTGAGTCCACCCAGCTCTAATGAATACCTAATTTTAGTTGGGGAAAGTAAAGGCGGTTGGTTGTTGTGCTGGCCACATGACACCTTGCTTCTTAACAGTTGGTCATAGAAACAGATTACCTTAACATCATCAGCCCTATAGATGGCATGAAAGGGGAACTTACTTTACTATTTATCCTTACATTTACTTCCCTTTGAGTCAGCTATAGGCTCTGCAGTATTCACCTAGATTGCAAGGTCTGAAAGGGGAAACTACTTTACTTTTTTGCTCCAGTAATATTAAATTTATCTTTTGACACTCCACAGTGAAGTTTAGTTTTGTAGTTAATAAATGAAGTTATTTGTTTACATAGCCAGTGTTTTTGCTCCAGTAATATTAAATCTATCTTTTGACACTCCACAGTGAAGATTAGTTTTGTAGTTAATAGATGAAGTTATTTGTTTACATAGCCAGTGATTCATTGTATGAGATTAGAATGGCATTTGTTCATCAAGTCAATAGGTTTAGTTACAATACACCAAAAAGCCTAAACAAGAAAAACCTTTTTAAAAATATTTTTTTTAAAAAGACAATACCTCTTTTATTAAACTTCAAAAATAATAAAATAATTAAAAAAAATAATTAAAAATTTTGTTTGATCAATTCGGGTATTGAATCCATGACACAGTCAGCTGCAAAAAAAAATATGCATTTTCTATTTTAGCCAGCCAGCAAGGCAGGTGTATTTGTGCCATTATTTATTGGTATGTTCATTATAGGGACATCTAGATCTAACAGTAGACCTAAAGTACTGATTTAGAACTCTTAAGATCTACTTCTAGATCCAGAATCTAGATGTAATCTATATTAGATATAAATGCCATGTTGACTCTTGACCTAGATAAAGTCTCCAGCCAAATGAAAATTTGTTTATTCTTTACTTTCAAAATTAAAAAATTAGTAATCCATTTCTCAGCAATATACATCAACTGTTAAATTTCTAGGAAAATCGTTGGAACCATTTTTGAGATTAGCTGTCTAGGTTCCTGGATCCAGGTTTATACTGGATCCTGGTTCCATGAAGTTCTGACTTGAAAAGAGGTATTGTAATAAAAACAGATTCTGCATCTTCCGAAATTACTTATTCAGAGACCAATGTGACTATTACACTTGATAAAACAAATGCTGTTCTAAATATGTTGAGTGACTTTTTGTTTTCATTATTCTCTTGTTGAATCAAAGTTTGTCTCGTCCACCCAGAGTGGCAGAGGTGAAGAAGCCGGAACTGACAGTAGACGAGAAATGTGAACGCACTTTTATAACTTTCACAGACGAGTCAACATTTAGAGACATTTTCCCTCAAGTGTAAGTGTTTACTTTATTCTTTATTTTTCTCAAGTCGATAGTGCATAGATCAAAGGTTAGCTGTGATTGCATAGAGGTCAAAGGCTATCTGCAGATATTTGGCTACATTGCAATGACCTAACTTCAAATCCTAATTTTCACCTGGGTTTTATCTTGAAACCTATCAGTTCAGAATCTGACTGGCCACCATCTCCTTGCATGAAAATAAAACTTCATACCTAACAAGTTTTAAAGAAGGAAAACCAAGTATAAATAGATTACTGTTGTTTCTTTGAGCATTGGCCTTTGTTTTTTTTTTCCCCGATATGAAGTTTCTTTTCTTATGTCAAGTTGATTCTTTTTTTATATATATATTGAGTCTTGTGTTGAATGTTTCAGTAAATTAAAGCCACCTGGAAAGACACTTTGCCCTGTGACTAAACTTCCTGCCAAATATTTGGATCCCATCACTCAGGTATTAAGATTAATTCTGGAGATTAATTCCATCTAATTTCAGAAATTTATATTATGTTTAGACCCCTGAATATTAAGAAAAACCTTATATTTTGAAAGAGCTAGTAATAAACTTTTTCATTATTTGAATATACAATACCAGTACTAGGATTGGACTCTCCCATTTAGTAATTGAAAATCTGTAATCGCTTTTCCATTAGTTATTATTCCATATCTAGATCTTCACCGGTTTGAACATTTATTTAATAAGATAGTTATTTATATACATTCATCACCATTGAAATCATCATTAAAGCAGATTACTAGTAGGGAATTGCTGATATTTAAATCTCGGCTGCTTGGTTTCCAGAAGTGGGCAGTTATTATATTGCCTAGAGAAGTTACATATTGTCTATAGAACTAAATTGCTTTTGAATTGGATTGTCATTATGTTGCATATAGAAAAAGACATTGCCATTATCAAAAAAACAATTACATCATCTCCCCCATAGACTGCAAGGTCTGAAAATCAAACTTTGCTTTATAAACATTGTTAAAACCAGGTGACCAATCAGTTCTGCTAAAGTTAACCAAGTTTAAAACTTAGGTGAAAGAATGTAGATGAAAGAAAGGACAAACTATCAAAGTGTGTTGTCATTATGTTCACTTTGTGAAATCAGTTTCCCTTCTTAATTATGACTGTGAGTTCTTGAGCATGTAGTTAGTTGTTTCCATAGTTTCAAAGAGTGTTTGTGCCTTAAAATAAATAAACAAATTTCATAGCTTTAAAATTGATTAATCAAGTTAAATAAAGTAAGAGGATTCCAAATTTCAATGTTGGCGACTCATAACTATGCAATTCCACAGACTCCGTATTCTAACGCCCAAGCCTTTCGACTCATCCGTGATGCTTACTCCCGGCAGCTAGAGAGTGAGAGCAAGAGTAGAGCATCCAGTCCTTTAGTTGGTGTCAAAAAAAAAGAAAAAAACGAAGATTCGCCTCAGAGTGTATCAGTGACTGTTTGAAAAAACAAAAATTCAGTGTATATAATTTATCATGAACATTTTTTTTTGTTACAGTTATGGAGTAAATACTCTAAGAAATTATATAACTTTATAAAATCAAATTGATCGATCTTCCCTTTTTTTTTTGGAGAACATAGAATATCTGTTTAAACCTTATGAGGACTAAGTTACTTTAATTTAATGGTACTAGTGATAGGCAAATTGGACAGAAAGGAATGGAGAAAGATAGTTCACAGATCTTGTGTGGTGCCCCAACATTTCAAAAGACTTAGGCATAGGTGAAGGTAAATATTAGAGAATACAATGAAAGCTTTTTGTTTTTGTTTTTTTTTTTCAACATTCTATATCATTGCACAGATGACATTTACCATCATCACAGTGGCATGTTGGACTATGGTTCGTTGTTGGGGTGAGTGAAATTTGCATTTTGTAAATGATGAGAGAGCTAAAGAGAAGGCCAAGCAAGTGAATTTAATCTTAATAGGATTCAAATGATGGGGCAAAATTTGAGGGTGTATAAGGTGGAAGTTATATTTGCTCATCACCTATAGACCACAATAAAAACATTTGCCACTGTGTCCACCGTTATAGCCTATTTAAACAAATGAAAGTAAATTATATTCTTTTTTTTTTTGTGTATATTTATTTTTTTTTTAAATATACATAGATTATGTATAAATAGATTTTAAATAATTCGACTCTAGTAGGGTAGGATGCAGTGTTAAGAGCCCTAATACATAAGGATGCTAGCAGCAGTTTTTTAAACTTTTCTTTATATGATGATGACTTTTTTTAAAAAGTGAAATCCAAATGTATATTGCTTTAAAAAAATATTTTTTGAAACAAACAAACCCATAACCTCAGTATACAAGCCCCTGCAGCTGGGAAATTAGGTATTTTAAAAACTTATCAATATTTACTTTATAGGTATTAAAAGTATATCTTTTCAGAAACTAAACATATTGTTATATTATTTATAGCTGTTGGTATTCTGTTACATGAAAGATAAAAGAATGAGGTGGAGAGAAATTGGTTTATAATTATTAGATTTAATTTTTTTTTAAAGAATTTTTTTATTCTGAGTTTCAAATTGGAAATGTGGTAGTTTGGGTTTAGCTTAAAACTTTGCAAAATCAGTTTTCTCTTATGTTTTTGTTTTTATTTCAAGAATTATCAATGACCCAGTAGATCCAGTCAATTTGGGTTTTTTTCAATGACCCAGTAGATCCAGTCAGAAAATTCAAAGACTCGAGTGAAAGTCGTTGGGTAGTAAGTGAGACTACAACCTTCTTCATAACCATTCGAGATTCCAGCGAGATAGTAGCGTTCTTTCACTTTGCACACCAGTGGAATTCCAGAGTCTCCAAAACAAAGATTTCCAGCATCAAAGTCTGTGCAAATGGATCTTCGATCAATCACAATGCCTCTTGTTTTCCAAGCATAAGAACAGATTTCATTGGGGATAATGTTTACTTTGCTATATCGAAGAAAACCACTCGAACGATTTATGTTGGAGTCTATTGTACCAAAACTTGAAATGTAACAGTTAGTAGCAGTGTTAAAATCCATATTGATATCAGGGAAGCAAATTGGTCTTGAATACGCATCAAATCTTACCGGGTTTTGTAACCGAATCAATGCAATGTCGTTTTCTTTGGTCAGGGGGTTGTAGTCTTCATGTTGGAATTGTTTGTTGATTGTAATGTCTTTTTCAAAACTATTTAAACTATTGACATCCCAAATCCCCATGTAAATGCGTTGAGCGGGAGGACTGCACCTTCCGATAGTCAATACCCAATAATTTAGAATCAGGACACCACTGCACGAAAACAACTTTGTCATAAACAGATTCACATGCCAGGGAAACGATTTGATTGGTGCAATCTTAACGTTTTTACCCAGAATGCTTCCAGAGAGACTAACATCCATGATCCCACAGACAGAAGAGTTGAATTTGCTGGCTAATTTTGACTGTTTAACGAAGTGACGAGATTTCTGGAAAGGTTTGTTGACAAAATCATTGTAGTTCTTCTCATACTCAGGAAGACTGGCACTAGGAAGTATATCATAGGTGCAAACATCAGCTCTGAGACTCGATGGTAACATCTAGAGAAAGAAACAAAGTCATTAGATTCAATTAAATTTCCCCACACATTTAATAACTATTTTTCTAAAAATGTTTTAGTTCTTAATTGTTGCTGTGGTCTTTGTTGGAAATGTTTTGTTGTTGATGCTGGAAGAATGGTTTTAGTTTTTATTGTTGGTGGTGGTTTCAGTGGGGTTTTTCATGATGTGTCATTGATATTACTATTTTCTTGTTTTCAGTATTGTTTGTGTTGTTAAATTTGATGGTGGTGGTGGTGTTATGTTGATATCCATGGCCTTATTTTTTAGTTTAAAAATTTTGCAGGAGTTTATTTATTATCAACTCACTGTCCCTCTGTCTGGTGGAAAGTTTGAACAAGTTTTTTTTTCCTCTCCCATTGCCCATACATGAGTTAAAACTGTGCACAATTATCAGAATTATTCATTGAACCTGACAGGGCATGAATCAATCAAAAAGTTGAACACTTTGAGAGAATTTGGACTATTCTGAGAAAGGTTCTACTTGAAAATGAAACAAAGTCACTTTAACTAATTATTTAATTTCCTAAAATTTGGTTATACTATAGCCTAGTTTTTTACCTGATTAATACTAAAATATAAAATATGCAGATACAACAGATTTAAAAAAAAAAAGAAAGATCACATTTGCATCCCCTTAGTAACGTTTTAGATATCTGTATCAACAACAAAAAATATGGCCTAAAATAAAATACATCGATCTAGATTCTACAGTAAATGTGAGTAGGCAAGTTTGGCTAGAAATTTTATCCTTTTATATGTCTTTTGTCAAGGCATGTTATTTTTCAACTTGGGTGTCACCCGGTACATACCGCACCCCCAGTGACGCCATTGATCATTATAAGTTTTATACTATTTCAATCTAGAGTATAACTGTATAGACTATATGACTGTATGTACTACTAGATCTACACAGTGTCAGTAGGCCTACAGTAGTATAGGGTACTAAAATAATGTCACTATTATAGACAGACTTCTATAGTTGACTATAATACTAGTTATAAAAAAAAATGATTGTTGTAAAAATAGAAATTTTAGGCTACCAGTAAAAAGATAAAAGTATATTTAGTAACAGAAGACATTGATCATTTATAGATAAGATGTAGATCTAGAATGTAATAGTTAAAAAGTTTTATTTCAACATATTTTGTTATTGTAGGTTACATATGTGAGAGTGATTTAGTCGATTCAAGAGCTCTCCTATTGAAAACTTAAAGAAATTGCATTTGTAAGGTTTTCCAGGTTTTATTCTGAATCTGATGCGCATTCGGCCTAAATAATAAAAAAAAAAACTTTCGTCTTTACTAATAAACTTTAGGAAAACATCTTTTATCCAGAACACCACAATAGAAAGAAAACTATATGGAGAGCTCCCCGATTTGGAAACCACAGCGCAGTTCATCTCATGTATTGGTCTATAGTCATCTGAACGCTCCAACCATGGAGTTCCATGCTCCAACATAAAAAATGAGAACAATATAAGAAAATCGTTATATCCTATAATATTAAGGGAGCAATTCTTGTATATATATATATATATAGCTCCTCTTTCGTGTAGGCCTACGAAGATGAGCACATTTCTCATTTCCTATGGACTCGAAGATGGCCGTGAAGTCCAATCCTCGCTTTGAAAAGCCGGCCGCATATGTGGCATGGGTGAGTTTTGTCAGTTGCAGATGGGCCTGCTTTTTCTCTCTGCTTTCTATTGGTTCGGCGCTCTATCGCACTGGCCACTCTACTTGCTTCAAATCTTGAGACTCCGAGACATATAGCCTATGTATATATCTTTGATTTCGAAAACGGCTCTAACGATTTTCTTTAAAATTTCAACGTATCTGCACATTAGTGAGAAAAAAATTCTCAGCTCATTGGCCACATCGGGAAAACTCGAGTTCGACCGTTATTTCGATATATAAAATGTCTCGTTGTAAAATTAATTTTGGCTTTAATAATTTATGAATGAGTTTTCCATGACGTAAACGGGAAAACTAAGCTTACCGTAGTACACTAAAATATTTCTTTGCAAACAAGAACGCGTTTAGAGATATGAATGAAGGGATGTGTAAAAGCAGACCAAAGGCTGTAGCACCACTGGGATAGATGGATGGTAAAAGCCGGTATGAACTTCTTATAGTCCGACAGGCTGGGCAGGGCAATTATTTAACCGAGCGAGGCTCGGCCACCTGATATTGTAATCTAAAGCCCAGATCAAGCTTTGTAGATCTATTAATGTAATTAAAACTCATTTAAATGTTTTCTTTTTTTTTTTTATAGGCATAGGCCTATATCCCGATCTTGGGCCGCACTTTGTCAACATTGTTAACAGCTTGTTAATAGATCTAGAATATGCATATCTCTCGATGCAACGCCATAATCATCTCTTTTGGTTACATTTATACGAGATATGTGGCATTTTAGTCACGAGATACGATCTTTTCCCTTGCAACTTCTTGTGTGACTAAAGATGCCAATCTACTATACGAGATAGTCTGAAACGAATCCATAGCTGGATTTTTGTGTGTGTGTGTGGATCATCCAGTGTAAAATATGGAAGTATTGATAAACGAAGCAATTTTCAGCACCATATAATCACATTTTCAAGCGTTTTCTTATCTTCTCACCTTATAAAATACAGACGTTACTTAAAAAAAAAACGATTACGTCCTATGTTAATCTAGTCATGCATGCAGGGGCGGACTGGATGTCAAAATCGGCCCAGACATTTTTATACCGTACAGTAGGCCTACAGCCCATAAATTGTATATCATATGATGGGCTTACAATTATAAGCCTATCTGTTCTCAAAATCATTATATTTTTTTTTAAATAATGTACCGCTAACTTTAAGTATGCTCTATATCTTTATATAAGAAATATAGGCCTAGTGTTGCTTTTTAATCGCTATGTTTTAGGCCCTAAAAGTATGTTGTCTACTATATACTACTACTAATAAAAGTCTACGGATGTAGGCTATTAGGCCTACATTAGTTTTGAAAATGTGTTAGATAAAATATGTAGGCCTATTACACTGTAGTCTGTAAAATGTGTTTTTAACATGATGCTCATATAGCCACTTATATATGATAATATTAAAAAACGTTTAACAATATAATGTGTGCCATAGTGGAATCATGAGGCCCTTTAGGCCCATTTGATTACCGGCCCACCGGGCATTTGCCCCTATAGCCAGTCCGCCCCTGCATGCATGTTAACTAATGACTTAAATTCTGCCAAGACGCTGTTTTTTCCTGGCTGGCTCAGGCAACCCATTCCATGCTCTAATAGCACTAAGGAAGAAGGATTATTTGTATAAATTTGTCCTATCATGTGGAGCGAGGGAACAAAAGCAGTAATACCGAGGTATAAGAACCAAATCATCAGACTTAGAAATCTAATCTTATTAGAAAGTGAGAAGCCAGACGTAATTTCAAGAACAGAATGATGTTCCTAATACTTTGAAAGTTTATTACTAGGGTTTTGAGATACTTTAGTATTACTGCTTTAGTAGGTTTGTGTAATAAGGCTTTTGTATTAGTTTTAGCAGATTGACCAGGATTGGATCTGGCTAGAGGCTGGGGAGCTTGATTTGGGATGGCGTTGTATAGGTTAGAAGTGTCTGCATCAAAGGAGTCAAACAGTTCTGATATAAACTGAGGTAACCCACACGGTACACAATGCCACGATGCGTAATGCATAATACATTGGTGTATTCATATTGAGACATGATGCGTGGTACTATTCATCACAGGTGTCACTGTTCCACGACAACTCGTTCACTGACATTTCGTTCACCGACAAATCGTTCACGACTTTTCGTTCACGCGACTATTCGTTCACCAGACATTTCGTTCACGCGACTGTTCGTTCACGCGACATATCGCTCACGGACTATTCGCTCACAGACAACTTGTTCACCGACAGTTGGTTCACGACAAATCGTTCACGCGACAAATCGTTCACGAACAATTCGTTCACGGACGAATTGTTCACAGACTAATCGTTCACTCGATATTTCCAAAAACAAAAAAATGCTAGCGATCGGGCCCAATCCAAAATTCTTTTTTAATTTTGTTGTTGTTGTTGTTAATATTTTGTTAATGAGGACAGTATGTGGTTAAATTATACTTAAAAGAAAAAAAAAACAGATCTTACAAATAAGCTGAAAAATTTAAACGGGCCCTCACTTACTATAGGTAACATTTTTACTTTCACCTTAAATATACCTTTACACGCCCCCTCTTTTTTTTTTTTTCATCTACCGGGAATCAACATATTCATCTGGAAACTCTAGTTAACACCTAGTTGAGTGCTAGACAGAGTGGCTCCTTTGGAAGTAATAAAACTTTATTGGACATTGCCTATACACATTTTCAATCTGTTGACATTAAAAATATCTACTAGACACTAGTATAGTACTTTTAATATAGTTTGGAAGAATTTGTATCTTATTTTTATTTTAGTTAATTTGTTTCTATATGTAACCACCCACTGGTAGACTAATTTGATTGAAAACAATGACTTGTCATTGAACTATCTTTTCTTTTATAAGTAATGGTTCCTTGTCCTATAAAGTTATATTACACATAGAGCCGCCATTCTGTTTAGCACTCAACTAGGTGTTAACTAGAGTATCCAGCGAATGGGTTGATAAAATAAGGGGGGGTAGAGGAAGGCTCTAAAGAGGGTTAACCACGACATGATGAAATTGGTATGTTAATTAAACATCTGGACCGCTATTAAGTAGAAAAGCAAATATGGGTAGGGTGTACGAGACTACATGACATAAGTGTTGAGGCCTACATGTTGAAAGTAAAAATGTTACCTATAGTAAGTGAGTGAACGATTAGTCTGTGAACAATTTGTTCGTGAACGATTTGTCGCGTGAACGATTTGTCGTAAACCAACTGTCGGTGAACAAGTTGTCTGTGAGCGAATAGTCCGTGAGCGATATGTCGCGTGAACGAATAGTCGCGTGAACGAAAAGTCGTGAACGATTTGTCTGTGAACGAAATGTCAGTGAACGAGTTGTCGTGTCCCCATTTCGTACATGGTGGGAAACCTATACAATGTAAGCATTTTGGTGTATCCCGTGTGGACAATAAAGGAAGTGTTGACAAGCTAGGTTTTTAATTTTAATAAGTGCATAATACACAAGTTAGCAGTGCAGAATCAATTTCTTTAAAGCTTTTTTGTTTGTGAATTTTGTTCGTTTTTAGTTGGCAGTTTTGAAGTTTAACGTCCTTGACATTGTTTAGTTTGGCCTCATCGCGAAAATCTCAAATATAACCAAATAATAAACATTTCTTTCTAAGGCTTCCGTGTAAAGTCGTCCATAGTTATTCCTGTACCGGTAACAAAGGATGTGCCAAACCAAAGGAAATGAATAACTTTGGACCTTGTTTCATTTACTTCCATTGTGTCTTTCAAAATGTTTAGAAAACTTTTTTTTTATTCCTTATAGCTTTTTATATAGCGCAACTTTTATGATTGGAACAGTGAGGCGGAGGAGAGGGGGGGGGGTATCTGGTAGAAAGTTTTCTTACCTATTGCGCTCAGTAAACACAACTCTGCTCAAGTCGGATATTGAACAGCGGGCAACTTGTAGCTAAGCCCAGTGGAGAATGGGGGGGGGGGAGGGCGTACCGGTATCTGTGTCCTGTGTGAATATATTTTCTTTATAAAAAAATTGATCGACCTGGATTTGAACACAAGGGCTCTAGCCTCCTTAAGTCGATATACTAGCCACTACACAAGAGAAGTGTTTATGAAAATAGAAGGTTTTATAGTTATTTATTGTTAGTTTTAAACTTGAAAGAAAATTATAAATGGGACTAATTCAACTTAAACGATTAGTTAATTAACAACTGTTGTTTTTCTTTAAATTATTATTGATTCTTGTGTCGTCAAGTAAAATAAAAGATTGTGCAAAATTTCAGCTTTGTTGTTAAGTGAGGGACTTGAAATCAGTTTTGTACTATGGGCAACAAAGATTACAACATATAAGAAAAATATTCTCCTTTTACTTTTTTTAGACTTAGATCCTCCCTGCCACAAAAATCTGTCACTGGTAATGTCTCTTCCCACCTGGTGTCCACTGCTCTGAGGTCCTTCATGAAGGTGTGGTGCCAAGCTATACGAGCACGTCCCTGTTTGCGCTTTTCTCGTATTGGCCAAAAGTCATTGTCAATGTTATAACATGCTCCCATCTACAGTACCGGTATTGGCTGTTATGTCATTTTTTTTAAAAGGCAAAAAAAAAAAAATAAAAATAAATATAATTTTTATAATTATAAATGCTTCTGGCAAATTCATCGGTAGCAAACGAAATACATTTAGGCAACTGTTCGAGAGAAAGAGTAGCAAGAAGGCTAGGAAGATTCTACATGTAAAAAAAAACCCCTCTTGGCCAAGATTTTGAAGAGTTTCTATTAAGAAGATAGAAGATACCGTATTAAAAAACAAACAGAAACAAAAACTCCTTAGTTTCCCTAGCAACCAAATCATTGAATAGCATTGATCTATTGTAAATATTTCACATTACGTTTGAATGAAACTAGTGTTTAAGCACATTTTGTATTTTAGAATTATAATGTATTTTTTAAATGTACAAATTGTAAGACGATTTTCCTCATAGATAATAAGATTAGGCCTATTATTCGATCCAGTCAATTTTTTTTCAACGACCCAGTAGATCCAGTCAATTTGGGTTTTTCTCAATGACCCAGTAGATCCAGTCAGAAAATTCAAAGACTCGAGTGAAAGTTGTTGGGTAGTACGTGAGACTACAACCCTCTTCATAACCATTCGAGATTCCAGCGAGATAGTAGCGTCCTTTCACTTTGCACACCAGTGGAATTCCAGAGTCTCCGAAACAAAGATTTCCAGCATCAAAGTCTGTGCAAATGGATCTTCTATCAATCACAATGCCTCTTGTTTTCCAAGCATACGAACAGATTTCATTGGGGATAATTTTTACTTTGCTATATCGAAGAAATTCACTTAAGCGGCTTTTATTAGTGTCTACAGCACCGAAACTTGAGATGTAGCACTCAGAGGAAGCAGAAAGATCTAAATTGACGTCAGGGAAGCAAATAGGTCTTGAGTACGCATCAAAGGTTACTGGCTTTTGTAACCGGACCAAAGCAATGTCGTTCTCTTTGGTCAGTGGATTGTAGTCTTCATGCTCGAATCTTTTGCTGATGATAATATCTTCTTCATAATTGTTGAAACTGTTGACACCCCAAATCCCCATGTAAATACGTTGAGCAGGAGGACTGCACCGTGCGATGGTCAATACCCAAAGGTTCAAAATCAGGACGCCGCTGCACAAATCTAGCCTTCCGGTAAACAAAGTCACGTGCCAGGGAAACGATTTGATTGGTGCGAGCCTAACGTCTTTACCCAGAATGCTTCCGGAGAGACTAACATCCATGATCCCACAGACAGAAGAGTTGAATTTGCTGGCTAATTTTGACTGTTTAACGAAGTGACGAGATTTCTGGAAAGGTTTGTGGATAAAATCATTGTAGTTCTTCTCATACTCCTGAAGACTGGCGCTAGGAAGTATATCATAGGTGCAAACATCAGCTCTGAGATATCCGGATAATGCCTAGAAAAATAGAGGAATTCATTACATGAAATAAGTTTAAAAGAATGAGACATATCGAACATGACCAAAAAGCTTTTTTTAGACTATGATAAATGAACCCATATAGCCTATTATATATATTATAGACGCAATGCTTAAATTGAATGTCTGTATGGTCGTGCGGTACGCAAGCCGGGCAGTTGTTCGGATTTCTCGATGGTACCAAGTTCATACCCTGCCTGCTGCTATCCCTCCTCATCCTGCGGGAGATTTGAACTAGGAAGTTAATTATATGTAACACTGGAGTTAATTATATGTAACACTGAAGTTAATTATATGTAACACTGAAGTCAATTATATTTAACACTGAAGTTAATTATATGTAACACTGAAGTTAATTATATGTAACACTGAAGTCAATTATATTTAACACTGAAGCTAATTATATGTAACACTGAAGTTAATTATATGTAACACTGAAGTCAATTAGGCTATATTTAACACTGAAGTTAATTATATGTAGCACTGAAGTTAATTATATGTAACATTGAAGTCAATTATATTTAACACTGAAGTTAATTATATGTAACACTAAAGTTAATTATATGTAACACTGAAGTCAATTATATTTAACACTGAAGTTAATTATATGTAACACTGAAGCTAATTATATGTAACACTGAAGTCAATTATATTTATCACTGAAGTTAATTATATGTAACACTGAAGTTAATTATATGTAACACTGAAGCAACATCGTGCATTAAAAAATAGAAGCTAATTTTTTTTTCTTTGCCTGTCATTGTCTTAATCTAGGCCTGGATCTGTCAATGATTATTTTGACTTATTCAGGCAACCCTCTTTTATTTATAACTTTTTTTTTTTTACAAATCACAAAAAATTGTATGTATAAAGGTATACATTTGTATTGGCTGTATGTTATTTCAAGCACACTCTTACTTTTAAACATTGTTACATTGTTTAAAAAGAGATGTAATTACCATTATTATTACTCATGTATAATTAATTTTAAAAATTAAACGATTTGCTTTTGGAAAACATTTTAAAAAATCCGTTTCATTTAAACTCATTCTGTCTGTCTGTCTGGCCAAAAGTTTGTACACGTTATTTCTCTGACATACAATCTCGGATGAAGCTGAAATGTTGCACAATTATTTCTTTTACCGCTCTTTACGAAGAGGCCCGAATAAGACTCTGGCCCCAAAACACCCAATAAAAAGAAAACTGATTTGGAAACCACTGCGCAGTTTATCTTATAATATCAGGTGGCCGAGCCTTGCTCGGTTAAATAAAAGCCCTGCCCAGCCTGACTGTCGGACAATAAGAAGTTCATACCGCTTTTGCAATCCATCTTACCCAGTGGTGCTACAGCCCGTGGTCTGCTTTTAGTTTTACACATCCCTTCATTCATATCTCTAAACGCGTTCTTGTTTGCAAAGAAATACACTATAGTAAGCCTAGTGACGTAAGCAGTGTTTTTCCCGTTTACGTCATGGAAAACTTTCATTCATAAATTTTCCATTTCATTCATAAATTATTCTAACCAAAATTAAATTGAGACATTTTCATATCGAAATAACGGTCGAACTCGAGTTTTCCCGATGTGGCCAATGAGTTCAGAATTTTTTTCTCACTAATACGCACATACCTTGAAATTTTAAAGAAAATCGTTAGAGCCGTTTTCGAAATAAAATTTATATATATATAAATATATATATACAAGAATTGCTCGCTTAATAGTATAGGATATTGGTCTAGTCATCTGAACAGACATAAAATAGAGCAGTGAGATTCATAACAAACGAATCAGAGTAACACCTTTAGAAAAATCTCTAAATTTAGAAAGCCTTCAGGATAGAAGACTCATAAGCAAAGTAGCAATTATACATAAAAAAACTAAACCATAATCTTCAAAAACAAAATTTAATAAAATACTCAGAAAGACACAAAGATAAATACACACTCCCCATTCCATATACTAAGAAAAATTTGTAAAAATGCTTCTTCTTCCCTAGTGCTATTAGAGGATGGAATGGGTTGTCTGAGCTAGCCAGGAAAACCAGTGACTTGGCAGAATTTAAGTCTGGTTGAAATAGATGACTGATTGCATGACGCGTAGGACGTAATTATCTTCTTTTTTTTTTTAAATAACGTCTGTATTATATACGGTGATAAGAAGAACGCTCCATCATAAAAATGAGAATGACGTTTGTTAATTTTTTTTGAAAATCACAGAAATCAATATAAAAATAAAATAATAATGTAATTAATTATTGGTAATAAAACAAGCGTTCCCATTTTCATTGGCCACTAAAAAAGGGCGGTTGCCTAGACGCTCGTTGTAGACCGTTATCTCATTGCTCCGGGGCTCGAAAGTTTCGCTCCGGCTCCGGCTCCGGTCGAATATTCGGCACTTTTTCATTATCCGGCACTATTCGGCTCCGGTCGAATATCACTACCGGATAGTAAACCGGATAGTAAAAACTACAGCGTAGTACATGTATTTCTTTTAATATTGTTAGGCGTCTTTTCCAGATACGCCATACGGAGGTAACACTTAAATATCGAAACAACACAGGCGTAAAAATTGCCGTAAGACAAACAATATAAAGGTTGTCGACGCTGATAAACGATGTCCAACAAAAGTTTAAACTAAATCTCCATGTTCATAAAAATATACAAATATTCACAAAGTGGACATGATTAAATAATGTCAGTTCTGAAATACATTAACTTTTTTGTTTCAAATAAAAGAATTTAAAACAATAAACAATGACTATGCACTAAATCTTATTTAGTACAAAAACAAGGCGTGTTAATCTAAGTAGAAGTAAAACTGTACATTGTAAGATCGCATTACATAGATAGAAGCGATGTCTGGCACATTTTAAAAGCTTGTTTTGACCTTTGAGTGTTCTAGTAAACATGTAATATTCATTAACTACGTCACGCTGATAATCTGTCTAGATGTGCGGGTATATTCGAAGAGGTAGAGATGAGCGACCCCCACCTCCTTTTGTTTGTTTAGTCCATAACATTGAGATCACAGATAGTCAGCTGACCACATTAAGCCAGATGTCAATGTGTTGACACTGTCTACAGGTCTATCTTAAGAGGGAACTAAGTTTGTTTACTTGGAGAAGAATTTTTATTAGGGGGCGGGACGACAAGCCATCTCTCTATAAGGTTAAACTGGTTTGGGTTTGTTTATTATGAGATAGGTTGTCAATCAAAGGGTCAAATGACCACAAGCCACACCTTTTATACTATTGGCCTGGTAATAAGTTTGTTTACTTTGAGTTAAGTCTCAGGAGGCTGGACTACAAGCCAAACAGACACTGACCAGTGGTATCTTTTAAGGGAGGGCTCAAGAGACTCAACACCCTTAACTTCTTATTTGTTTAACCCATGACAATGTATTGATAGACATTGACCATTCTTAAGCCAGAATGGATTAACGCAAATTGTTAAGACATTGACATTGTCTATAGGTCAACAGATGATGACACTAAGTTTGTTTACTTGGAGAGAAATGTATGGGTGTATGTAGTTTTTTTCCTAGTCTTAAAACCTTATTGACTTAATATATAGGGCCTAAAGGAAAACCTTATAGCAAAATTTAACATCACAGAAAATAAATTGATCGCAGAAAATAAATTGATCTAAAGCACCATAATATGCTGGAATGTTAAGAAACACTTGACCTCTGTAACTAGTGTACGGATAATTTAGCCTATCTATTTGCTTGACTGACCATGCCAATGTGTTATCTTTTTTTTTGCCTGCACACTAAACACTATTGCGTATGCCCAAAGGAAAAAAAAATGCGTGAAGGTCAACACAATCATCTATACACACTACACTAGGACAACATGTGTAGGTTCAATATGTCTATCTTACCAGGTTGTTACAATCAATCGAAAACAAAAAATTTTTATGTTTCTTTTTTGTAGGTAGATTGCGGATGAGTTTTCGTCTAAATTTGGTTTCCTAATGCTCTTTGATCTATTTATCAATAGATCTTAACATCAATTAATAAATATATGACCTACTACGCTTCAGATTCCAAATATTAACTAACAGCTATCAGTAATAAGTTCTTGAAGCCAGAACCAGAAACAGTCTTTGGACTTAAAAATACAAGTCTGATGACCGATTGTTGGTCGAAATTCTTGCATATACATTCAACCACCATACAAGCCAGATGGGAGATTTAATTTAGTAACTAGTAAAATATATACTAACATATTTTACATTGACCCTCCAACACACAGCCTATATTATGGTTGGTGGCTTCGTACATACACACAGACACACCCATGCTATTCATGATGATGCTACACAGATTAATTTCTGTTTATAAATACTATTAATCTTTAATAAATCAATCAGTAACAGAGTTTAAAACAATAAGGTATATAAAAGGAAAAAAAATAATACCAACAAATATATGTATGTTATATAACAATTTCGTAAAATGTTCAGCAATACAAGTTATTTACAAGATACTTAGGTATTCGGCTCCGGCTCCGGCTCCGGCCGAATATCAAATTTTATTATCCGGTCATATTCGGCTCCGGCCGGATATCAAAAAGTACTATCCGGTACACCCCTACTCGAAACCTGCCCACCGAGGGAGGCTGGGGGGCTAGGAATATCTTATCTGATCGTATAGGCTTAATATTCTTGGTTTATAATGGGACATTTGAAACATGTTCTTACTATTACTTACATTTTACATAATTAAAAAATTGCCTGCAATAACATCATTAAACATGTTATAGATAAATCTTCGTTCTCATTCATACAGAATATAAACATTTTTACCAGCATTAGGTCTCATTAGGCTAGGATAATGATAAGATACTTAAATGTAAGATATTTAAGCACTCACTGATAAAGAAAGAAAACATTACCAGTAAAAAGGTTAAAATACAAGTAGGTACAAAAGTCATTCTTATATTTTAGATCTAGATCTATTAGTGAAAGCAATTTCCTTGGCTGTAGCCTATGTTTATCATAGTTTATGAAACTTAGTGCAAATATCAAGAACTCTTCTATCAAGCGAAACAAAAATGCATTTCATGGTGTTTAAGCATGGAACTATACTAAAGGAACGCTGACTTCGACGTTTTTTTACAAAGCCGTATAGAAAACAGGTTCTTTGCGCATGCCAATACGCATCCTGCAATTTTTACAAAATAAAAAATCGATGCTTCTGTTTTGAAGTTGCCGTTCAATTAGTGAAGTTTATGTTAGGTAATTTCTACTAGATCTGGGTAATTTTTTATGCTCTACTTATAAATGTAGTATACAGAAAAAAAAAAACGAAATCCATAGAGAATGTCATTCATATCTCTCATTAGTTTAATTCATATTTGCATAAGAACAGTCAACAGTAATTAATACAAAACCTAGTCCTAAATATATATTGGCCTATTGTAAACGAAGTTAATAAACGTGGTGCGATCGATAAAAAGGAGCCCTTTTATTAAACAGTAATTTTTTTAGAGCTATAATCTAAATATAGTATTAAGAGATTTTTAAAAATCTAGATTATGAAAAAACAATGTAACCTATTAGGTCTATTGAAAGCAGCCTTAATCGCACACGGTATATTTAGATGCTATTATATTTTTAGCAATCTTTATAAAAGTCAAGCATAACTATCTATATCTTTACAATATTAGAAATGGACATTTTAATTCTAGACTACATTTAAAAAAAATTTACTGTAATCAACGTGTAAGTCTACCTATCATAGCCTATCATATCTAGATCTAGTATGCTTTTTTTTTTGTAGACGATATTTATGAGCCTAGAATAGATCTAATATATGATGCTACTTAAAACCATGTTAATAAAGTACTTTTAATCTGGGTATATTTAAAACTAGAAAATAGATCTAGGATTTTCCTTAACGTAAATAGATCTACAGTGTTTACAGACAAATAAAATGCCGTAATCTAAAGTAATATTAGATCTAGCGCTATATCTAGAAAATAGAATCTATTTCTAGTGTAAACATAGTGCTTGTCTATAAGTTTTTCTAATCTAGATCTATTATCAGTTTGATTATTACAAGGTTTATATATTACGACAGTGTAGATTAGGCATCTAGATTGATTGTAAACACCGTAGATCAATATTCGATAACGAAAATGCCTAAATCTATATTTAAGTTTTAAATATACCCAGATTGCCAGATTTTATACATTATTAATTCCAACTAGCTTTTCTACCCGGCTTTTTTGGGTGTTTTGATTTTTGTTTCTGTTTTCTTGTATTCATTGCAAGTTTTAGTGAGATTCGTACAGAATTTTTTTTTTTTTTGGTTTTATTTGTTATACATACGTTTTTTACCGCACTAGATCTAGAAAATACGTGTGCAAGGTGGAGTGTGTGCTTATGTATTTTTAAATATAATTACATAACAGATTATACACATAGATCTACTTGAAATATATTTTAATAGTTCCATTAAAAAATATACATAAATGGGCCTCTAATAATAATTTGAAAGTTATTTTTTTCTAAACTCAGTCTAAAATAAAGACTTATAGCTCTACAGTGATGTGTAGTTCCAAAATGTTTTTAAACACCCATTTAAAGGTAAATTTGCTAAAATAATCAAATGGATATACTATATTTTATACGTTCACAAGTTATCTTTTTGAAGATAAGCATGAAAGGATCTAGACTTGACCAATCAAAAAGATGCAAACGATGTGCTATTTACTAATCTTAGGAAAGGTGTCATAATTGTTATATTATTTAAGATAGTTTATTAATGGCTATCATTTAATTATATGTATTTAAATGTAGGCTACACTTAATGAGACGAACCTAGTTTTAGATCTTATGCCTTTGTAATTTTCAGTCACCGATTAAAGGACTTTTCTACCATTTTTTAAACTAGAAATATAAACATACACATATTCATATACATGTACTAAATTTATAGGCCTACTTGGATACATTAATTAATTATTTTGTTAATAAAAAGGTAGGTATTTAATTTACAAGCACTTCTCCTTTTCTTGGTTAGAAAAATAGCAGGATATTGCGCAGTAAAAAAAAAAATTACTCGAGTAGCAAGACATGCCTATCTTCAAGACCCAGGTCCCAGAGTGAGGAAAGCACATGTTAAAATAAGATATTTGAAAGGGCCCTTACAGAGAGACTTTAAGGCATACGTGTTTTCGCTTATTAATCACGTTGCGCGCAAGAATTTAATCTTCAAATACTACTTTAAAATTATTGCTATTCCGCTTATTATATATATATGGATATATGTATATATAATGAATTAGAAACAAATGGAAAAAAATGTAGCATATTTTTTTTGTAATATAAGTATCATATATAATTATGTCCCATAATGCTTAGGCCTAAATGTAAATGATGAGTTTTCAGTTTGATTGCCGTATTTAGGCCTATAGTTTAAAAAAAATCCTTTTACATATACATCCATGAGCGTAGCCAGGAAAAGGGTTGGGGTTCAACTCCCCCCCCCCGAAACGAAATCCCCCTCTGGGGAGGGGAGTCGGAATTACGTGACTGATTTTTTGCTTTGATTTTCTTTATTTTAGATGAGATTTTCATACTAAACCATCAATTTCCTTAGCGCTGCCAAAGAGGTTTTAAGTTTAAAACCCCCTACCAGGGGGTTTCGCAGTTACCCCCCCCTCTTCTATAAAAAAGAAAAAATAATAATGCAAACGACAAGCTCCGAATTCCAATATAGAAAGTCTACAGGATAGAAGACTTAAAAATAAAGTAGCAATTAAACATTAAACATGAACCATAATCTTCAAATACAAAAACAAGATTTAATAAAATACTCAGAAAGACACAAAGATAAAGGTACATTCCTCATTCCAAATGCTAGGACAAATTTGTACAAAAGCTCCTTCTTCCCTGGCGCTATTAGAACATGGAATAAATTGTCTGAGCTAGCCAGGAAAACTAGTGACTTGGCTGAATTTAGGTCATCGGTTAATATGTATGACTAAATGAATGACGCGTAGGACGTAATCATCTTCTTTTTTTTTTTTTTGAAGTTACGTAGCCTACGTTTGTAACATATAAGATAAGACAGCCATTATAGGCTAGATCTAGAATCTAGATCTACATTACAAATTACAGAAATAGATCTAGAATTGCCTACCAATCCAGATGTATAATAATGTAAAATCTTTTAGATGTAAAATCTAAGCTTTATCCTCTTAGTAGGCCTAAATATTCCAATGAAATAGATTTTAGACGTTATTAACTGTCTTAACATCTACTACTCTAGATATAGAATAAATATCTACGTACGTCTATATATATATACATATAGATTATGTATTGGAGAGATAATGAGAAAGAGAAAAGAAAGAGACACTTAGGACTCTAGATCCACTAAAAATTATTTTCTAAATATAATATATTTCTAGATAATAATCTAATTTCTAGATTCAACCTAAATTTACTAGTTACTGGATCTCGTTTAGATTTAGTTGTAAATCTGATCCAAAATGGATTTAAATGTATAGATGAATCTAGATCAATATTTAAGTCAAGACTACAACTTGAATCTAGATCTAGAAGATAAATTGGCAGTAGATCTGGATCTACATTCAAGACACAGTTTTTAAATAAGTCCGTAGTAGAATTTAGACATATTATAGAATCCTTGCCCTTATTAAATTCTATTCTTTTCTTAGGACTGATGTGTTAGAGACATCGGAAAATGTTTTGGCATGATTATAAATCACCCTTGTCATTAAATAAACGAAGCATTAGCGCTTAGCTTAACCAAATGTAGGCCACAATAGAATAAAATGTAAACAATGATGGCATTTTGTATTTAATATTTTCTTTTTACACTAATAAAAAAATAATGATGATTTATTTTGTCGTAATTCGGACTTCGCAAAAAAAATAAATAAAAGTGCCAATAAGGAACAGCGTAGCATGTGAGTTTTAATTTATCTTTTTAGGTTTTGCGGGACGATTCCGCTTAATGCAGAACCGCAAGCTAATCTGCAAGTAGCACATATAACTGCACCAGATCTAGTATAAAAAACCCAACGTTGGAATCCCTGTGTACATATAATTTTTAGTAAGATGATCAAAAATAAAATAATTTGTGATGATCTCTTGCTCTAAAAAAATATATCCACCATAACAGCTTGTCTGAAAATGGATGAAGTTTTTAACAATTCGTTTATAAAGAGCGAAAAACCATTTTCTAATCAAGACGGGTAAATCGCGCTCGTTCAAGGCATAAAATTCTTCATTGTCTTTGTAATGTTTTTTAAAAATATTGCAGTATGCGCAGACAGGATGCGCAAAGACCTTGTTTTGAAGTCAGTGTTCCTTTAGTATAGTTCCATGGTTTAAGTTTCAAACTTTGATGCGCATTTTCATTATGATCTATTCCTTCGGCGTAACTGGGGACGCTGTCACCCGGTGCGGTTAGCTCAGGGTGTCCTTTCCCCATCTACTTTCTTAAAACATTGACCAATATTGAACCTATACATCGAGCTGAATACCTACTTTTAATGATTGCTGCATAAATGAAAAATGAGTGTCTATTGTTTTTTAAATCCCATAGCTTATAAAATGTATTCAATAGTTGTATATTTTACTATGCTAGTTTATTAAAATTAGAAACTGACTTAACATCGCATCAACATGTTTCATCTGTTAGACCTTAGAAAGAAAACGGTTTAACATTATGCTGTGTTAGTTCAGAATTCGACTATCATCTAAATATGCGTTTCCCAGACTTTTGACTAATGTGTACCCTTTTATAATTTTTTTTTTTTAAATAATTGGTTTGAGTGCTGGGACAAGTCAAAAAAAGCCCGTGAAGATGGGAAGTCTGGGAGCGCATGAGGCGCCCTAACCGTGCTTCCCTGTGGTGAAGGCTGTCCAGGCCTGAGCAAGCTATTATATAATACAGTGCAGGACAGGCCACTGTCCTGTTGGCTCCTATTTATCCCTATTTTTCACTGTTATGGCCAAATTTTGATTCACGGTGTCCCCGCTGCTGGGAATATTCTGTTTGACTTCCCCAGACTTTCTAATATTTTTTCTCGATCTGTATGGTGACATGTATGCACTACGCAAGACAGTAGTGTTTCTGTCCAGGGCTTTTGAAAAAGAGAAATTGAGCCTCTCAAGCCCTCACTTAAATGGAGTTTGATGTTGATGATGAACGATTGAAATCCTAAATTATTTTTTTTAGAGCTGATTATAGAACAAGTAACAAACGCAAACTTACATTGCGGACATTATTAATGCTAGGTGTGATTAGTTGACTATACATATTATAGGCTACGTACCCCTCTTGCCCCAATCAGCCCCGTTTCTCTACATCTCCAACACCATACAGAGCAGATAAAATCCTACAAAGCGATTACTTGATTGAAGATGCAACCATCTGAAAATTATTACTAATTCAGAATATTCTAGCACCTGAGTCGGCAACATGCGGCTCGCGAGCCACATGCGGCTCTTTGGATGTGAATCTGCGCAAATATTGTTTATTTTATTTAAACATTTTTTTAAAAATAGTTCTGAATCTTTTAAAGAAGATAAGGCGCCGATTCAATCTCTCAGCCACGTGTACTCGCTTTTCACCACACCCCTCCCACATTACACGCGTCGTCACTGTTGTCAGACATCGGAAGCTCTCGAAAGATGCCTTCGTGGGATGTTTCTATGTAGGTTTCTTTTCGCTTTGACGCTCATCTTAAGCACGTGCTGTGACTTTGACTGTAACGTTTAGTTTGTTGTTCCAAGTGAATGAGTTAGTAGCGAATTATCTTCTCAAAGTTACAAGCAATCTACTAGTAATGCTATTCTGGCAAATTTGCATACAACTAGGAATTTCAGAAAAGGCAAACCACAGAGGATGAGTTTGTCAAAGACTGATTCCTACGTGAAACCTGAAGAACTGTTTCCTGATTTAAAAAACAAACAAGAAATCTTGAAGAAAAAAAAAAGCAAAGCTTTACGAGTATCCACTGAAACAGTACAACATAGAATAGCTAAATGTAACATACTTGCAGGTGAAAGATATTCAACTTTCTTCTGCCTTGCGACATAAAGACACGCCATAAATTGCCAATTTTGTCAGGTATATGTCTTCCCTAGGACTGCTACCGCTCTTATGACAAACTAGAGTGCTATGCGAAAATAACTTGAAGGCAATAAGATCGATTTAAATAAAATCATTTAAATAGCGACTGATAGAGCCAGAAGTATTTCAGGGGAAAATAAAAGGGCAACAACGATTCGTCAGAGCAAAATAAACCAAGACATTCTTGCACTGAATAATGCACCAAGAAGCGCTTTTTGCCCAAAACGAATCCGACCGAAATAGATGAGGTCTTGAATTTGGTAATCAAGATTATTAATTGAGAATCAGTATTCCGACTTTTTTCTTCCCAAAAAAAGTGCTATGACTTCCCAGGAGTAAGGAAATTAAGCATTTTGCTTTATGCTTGAAATATATAAATACTTTTCTAAATGAAAAAAAGGTAGTTATTATTTAGAATTAGAATTAGAGAACGGTAAATAGTTGCAAAAATTTTCTTTTTATGATTGATATTACAGAGAAATTAAATGAGCTGAATCTAAAACAGTATGGAAGTAAGTTACCGCATGAGCCAAATGTATCCGTTTCCGTACAGTACTTTCTAAGAACATGCAAAGCCACCGCTCGCATTGAATTTGTTTGCACGATTGTCTGTTAGTGAAGTACTAGTTAGTTGTCACCGATAGAAAAATAATAATCATCTAATAAATGCCATACATATGTTATCTAATTTATTGTGAAAAACACTACTTAATATGAATTCCTTTTTTTTTTTCATTTTAAAAAATTCATTGTGTGAGAACTATTTATAGTTGTTAGGAAAAAACTTTGCAGCTCTTTATAAACTTCGACATTTTGTAAATTGTAATTTTTTTGTCCCTTTTTTTTTTTAAACAAAATTTTATTTTTATAGACATAAACGTAAACAGAAACGTATATTATTGATACCAATGGTGGTATACATGAATATTTCTGAAATATGAGCAAGAAACATTTAAAAATGTATTTTCAATCCTAGAGTATATATACGAATAAGCATTTTTTTTTTCCTTTTCCTTTCTCTTTTTTTGACAATTTTTGATTGTTTCCCTTGGGGACCGGAACACTACCTCCTTACTACCAAGGTAACAAACATGTCTGATAGAGTCATAGAGAGAATGTGTTTTGCAGGGGCAATGCAATTGGATTAGATTTTTGGACTTTATATATGTAAAAAAGTTTGTTTCAAATTTGGCCCTTACTACATACTTATTGTTTAGCATTTTCTACTTAAAAATTCATATTGCTATCTAATTTAGTTGTGTAACATCAAGAAGCTTAAATAAATAACATAAAATAAATAAATAAATAAATAAATAAATAAAGATAAAATGTAATAATCATTGAAACGTTCTATCAGTTCTGTGCAGGGGGCAATGCTCGCAGTTCCACCTACGCAAGGGTGACGAAAATGAGGATATCCTTCGGTAGTTTTTCAGTCTATTTCTGATGTTTGATTTTGTGAAAATGATTGGCGTTCATTGTTTATTGGGTAAAACTCTTTCGGTGATTTGTATATTTTTATAGTCTCCTTTGGGACGAAGCGTTGGCATTATTCTGAGTTCTCTTTTATTTTTCAAGTTTGTAGTGGTGTGAGTTCATTGTTTATGAGACGGTCGATGGATCGGAAGTCTTTCTGTAGTTTGTAGGCCTATATTCTTGTAGTCTCTCTTAGGATGAGGCATGGGCATTGTTTGAAATTTGGGCGATCTATTTCTATCCAATGAAAGTGCAGGACCCACTGTGGTCGCATATGTTGTAGTGCCTAAGGCCTGCCCTGGAAAATAGCGGCGTATGCTATGCCGCCGGTCGACTAGTTCTTAATATTATCGATGTGCATATAATGTATCAAGATTTAGAGGATTATGAAATACATAACGTACGTTACATAATAGCTGAAGTTTATGAAAATAACAATGTTTCAACTGATATGTATATTATCC
>JADKLZ010019686.1:3374906-3387559 GCA_021533235.1 Biomphalaria straminea | reverse complement strand
TTTGTTGTGACATTTTATCTTTTAACACCGTGAATCGGCACTTAACAACTGGCGACCCCGAACTAACTCACTGGCATCATCATCATCCAGAAATAGAGAAGCCCTCTGTTTGGAGGAGGCAGAAGTCAGAAGTTCAAGTCATCGGCCTAGTCTGCAGCTAGACCCTGATCATACAGCCACGTCGGCGAAGTGAAGCCAGTGAGGTTGGACTCGTAGACCTAGATCTAGGAGGTAACGAGAGATACCATTGTACTTTTTGTACTTTGTCAGCGCCCAAACGTTGGGGCATCATAGTGAAACTTGTAGTTCGAGTCGAGAAGACTACAGTGTGAGAAGACTACAGTGTGGTAGTACTAGAAGGGAAGAAAACCGTCCTGTCAAAGCCGTCGTAAGAAGATAAGTCTGCCCGGCATTATTCGTGAGAAAACGAACGTGAAGGTCACCTCTTCAAGGCCAAGATCGACCGTTGAGGTCACAGCAAAGGACGTTTACGTAGGAGCCAGTTGCTGCCTACAACACTGAAACACAGTAGTGCTGTATTGCTCTACGGCTCGGCGAAATCTGTGCTACACGCTAGATAGCCAGATAGCCATTATTTTGTCGCTGGACTCTGACTTTGTCGCTGTTGGACTTAGTCGCTTCATCTGCTGTTGGTCCGTTCCAGTTTACGTTATACAGACGACCACCTGGAACCATCGTACCTGCGGCGGAACCAGAACCAGACGCTACGCCACCGAGGAACCGGAACCAGACGATAGAGAACCGAGAACCGGAACCAGACGACAGATCACCGAACCAGAACCAGACGCCGTACCACCGAAGAACCGGAGCCGTTGCAGACCAGTACCGAAGGACCTTGGGGAGCAGAAACGTTCGTGGACCGTACCAGAGCGTTAGTGAAGACATCACATCACCGTGAGCCTTGCCGCCGGGACAGACGTTAGCGTGGGAGAGTAGACCCGACACCGTGAAGTTATCGTCGCTTCGTGGACAGATAAGTGATATCTAACTACTTTCTCCATAGAATAATTAGAGTCTATAGGGAAGTGACCACTCGCTAGATTATCACTACCAGGTTAAATCGTGGTGGAGTGGGGTCCTTAAAATTAGGTGTTTTCTAGCAAGAGGTCCATTTATACGTTTAGCTGTAAATTCGTCGTGTTTGTAATTGTGAATCATTTCTTAATTTTTTATTATTTCGTTTTATTTTTTAGTAACGTCGTGTATTAATTGTTTGCGATACTCCTGTCTTGAATCTTACTATCAGACGAAAGTCTCATTCATTAGAACTAGATCTACAGTTTGTTGGTATGTTAAGTTATTTAGTTATAAGTTAGCTATATGCACTTCTGGCTGTGAAAGGTAAGAGGTAACTAAGATCTAGCGTAATCTAGACTAGATCTGAGGGACAATCGAGGTGAAGCCTGATTGCCCATGTGTAGTTTGTTGTTTATAAATAGACAGGTTGTTCTATTTAGCAGCGACTCGTGTTGAGTAACACGTAGTCGGTTAAGCGTGCGTGTGTCGCACAGGGTACTACAGTCGGGTCAGAAGAGGGTACATACGTGTACTAAGAATACTGGGGGTATTCTATAAGGTAAACCTAAGCTGGGAATCTAGACGTTAAGGGCCTCGAGCGTTAAAGTGAAATAAGTCGAAGTGAGGTATATTGGGAAAACTTCGGGGCAGGGTTGAGTTGAAGTTCTATTGGTGGAACAAAGTTAATTGAAGCTATCAAGCGTTGGTACAAGAGGAACCATATTTTAGTTAGTGAATAAGTTAAAAGTACATTAAAGGGAATATGGCAACCACTTCAGGTTCCGATTTAGAAGAGTTTAGAAAAAAAACTCATTCATGAAGCCAAAACAGAACTAGAACTGCGCGGCAAAGAACTAACCGCTTATGTGCAGCAGATGGTTGCCGCGGAAGCAGACCGCAGAGAGCGGGAACGAATTAGAGAAGCAGAAAGGGCCAGAGAAAAGGAAAAAGAAGAAGCAGATCGCAGAGAACGGGAAAAAGTTAGAGAGGCGGAACGTGTAGAAAGAGAGAAAAAAGAAGAGGCAGACCGAGTAGAAAGAGAGAAAAAAGAAGAGGCAGACCGGAAAGTAAGGATTCAAGTAGAACAGATGAGGATAGATGCGGGCGTGAGTGTGCCAGTGGAGGGTAACAGTAACAACAGCGCCAACACGGAAAATCATAGCAGCGCCGCATGGATAAAAAAGAAGATACAACCGTTTGCGGAAGACAAGGATGACATCGGCGACTATTTAAAACGGTTTGAAATAAAATTGGCCAAGTTTAACGTTCAAGAAAATGAGTGGTCCGAAATCTTGCTGGACTTCGTGCACGGACGAGCCCTCACGATTTGCCAGAACCATGACCACTCGATGCAAAACAGTTACCAGGTGCTCAAGAAGGAACTGCTAAACGCATACGGGCACAATGCGACAACGTTCCGACAGAAATACTATGACAACACACCATCCAGTCAAGTAGATCCACAGACAACGATCAACGCAGAAAAGGATTTCTTCAATAAATGGATTGGATTCGAGAATGTGGAGGGCACATTCGAAAGTCTGAAGAACTTCATCCTGATCGACAACTTTGTCAATAAGTGCGATCCTCAGTTGCAGTCCTTTATAAAGGAAAGAAACCCAAAGTTGATTGAAGACTTGGTAGAAATTATTAGGACCTTTAAAAACGCCTATCCTAATAACCCACTTTCAGGTACAGACCACAAACAAGTAATTGATCTGGTAAACTATGTTAGAAGAAATGATAATAATGATAGAGTCTATGACAGAAGAAGTGATAATCATGATAGGGATTATGGTAGGAGAAATGACAGGTCCAGGGAACGTAGGAACAATAGTCGGGATAGTTATGAGGATAGGTATGTTAGGACAAATAGGGAAAGTGACAATAGTAGGGAAAGTTATGATAGAAGGATAGATAGCCCTAAGGCGGGTAATAGGGATATTAATGAGGTGATTTGTTTTAACTGCCAGAAAAAGGGACACATGGCATATCAGTGTAGGAAACAAAAAGGGTATGAAGCTGGTAACAGGGATGCACAGGGTAATAGTGGCACAAGTGATAGGAAAGGTAATAAAAAAAACGTAGACAAGATAGGGATAATAGGCCACCAGATAGGGTTAATTTTGTCAGAAGCATCCAAGACAGGGATCGTGATAGTGGAGATAGTGAACCAGATGAAGAAATTAACTATGTTGACTGTGGGGAGGATAGATTTAAGGTATATCCGGGCATGTTGAATAATAAACATATTGAGGTAATACGAGACACAGGTACTAGTACCCTCGCTGTCCGCACAGGACTAGTGAAGGACAAGGATTATTTGGGTTACTCCAAATCAGTAAGGTTGGCGGACGGGGCAGTCAAGAGGTTTGAAGCGTGCAAAGTGTTCCTTAGATCGCCATTATATACAGGGTACTGTGAAGGGGTAGCCATACCAAAGCTACCGAGAGATGTATTACTCGGGAATGTAACAGGTGTAAGAACCGCTACGGACAAACAGGCTAAGAATTGGAGAAGTAGAGGTGGCAACATAAGGCGGAACAAACCTAGAAAGGACGTAATTTGTTTCCACTGTCATAAACATGGACACATCGCTAGAGACTGCTGGAGTAGGGCAGAACAGTATACACAGAAGATTGCGAGTTCGGACAGCAGGCGCAGGACTACATCCGATAGCCATGAAAGGAGAGATGACTGTGATGGCGATAATCACAAGTCATACCGAGGTGGAAGGCGACACCAGGTCTATACAAGACGAGATTTAAACTCCAGTTGGAGAGAACAAATGCACGGGTCGTGCAGATAGCCAATGAGAGATAGCGCTATACGACCATAGTCTGTACATAAGTATGTAAATATATGTTATTTCAAGTATTTTATTCCTAATTGGTAGCAAATGGTTTTGTCTAGTAGTCAGTACTAGATATGACATAGATCAATTGTATTTAGTTATATAGTTAACTTTGTAATTTGTTTGGTTGGCAACTACATATGAACTTATTGTGTATGAATGCGTAGTATGAGTGTACGATTAGAAAGGGCATTGATAAGGCGACGGTGTATTTTGTAAATCACGGAACAAGTAAGTGTTGGATTCCACTTATGTTATGGCATCATGATCATTCATCAGTAAAAGGTTAGGTCGATTTGGAATCAGTAAGTGGAGAGAGGAAATTAAATACACTTATTAATGCCCGTCAAACGTTAGGTAAATAAGGGTGAATAAGTGGTGATACATGCCCATTTGTCGTACCAGGAAAATGTCTGTCCTGACGTGTGAGGAAAAACGGTATAACCTCTGGAATAGGAATGGACGATATGGACAACTTGACACACCTATGGTGCCAGTATGAACTATGTATACCGTATGGTCACCTACTGGACATCACATTGGACAGTATCACTCCTTAGTGAAGTATGGGTGAAGAAGAACTTGGTTTTGGACAGTGTAGTTGAACCGAAATCAAGACTCAAGTTGTGGTTTTTATGTTTCCCCATACTTTTTGGCCCTTGCTCATTGTAAGACTAAGACTGTAGAAAAAATTGACTGACAATTTTTTTTAGCGGGAGGGGGAGGAGTTGTTATGACATGATTAGAGTGTAGATTTATTTCGGGGATAATTAGGATAAGTTTTTCATTAGTGACGGAAGTGACGATAGGTTAGATTAAAAAACAGAATAGATTTTCGCTAATAACAAACTAGACGCCTTTGGATAGAGAAGACAAGATACTATACTCAGACGACAACGACGGGTCCCTTCTTGACCATTAAAAGTTCAGTTTATTGTAGAAGCAGCGTCGGCTTATTATATCATTGTTCGGCCTTCATTGGTGGTTGATTTGTTGTGACATTTTATCTTTTAACACCGTGAATCGGCACTTAACACAATACAATATGAACAGTCTGGAGGCACTGTTGCTTAAATGTACCTTTTAAAAATCTGTAACTGTTCAAGTTAATGTTTCTGAATGGTGAAAAGTAGGAATAGCAACTCTGCCTAGTATTTACATATACAAGGTCCATTAGGCTATCTTATATGATACAGACGTTACTTCAAAAAAGAAGATGATTATTAATCCAAGGACTCTCAAATCACTCTAAAGACAGAATGCAAAACCTTCTTGTAAGTTTAGTTAATATTGTATAAAAATAATATCTAGAGTATCTTCCATAAAATTGATGTAAATGGATTATTTCCCTTGGGTTACTTCACATATCCATTTAGAGTGTAACAGTAAGAATAGCAGTGAGATTCAAAATCACATCCTTTTGTTTACATAGGCCACAAGGAACAAAAGAGTTGTCATTCTATTATTGCTCAGCTCAGAAATAGTTCAAGCTAGGTCAGCTACAATGACTTATATAATCCACTTCATCCTTGACTACAGCGTTGGGAGGGAGAATGTTCCGTAGAGGCAAACTTGAAAAATGGTTACGCAGGTGATCCAGCCCTCGTCTCAATGCCTCATGTAGCTTCTTCTCTGCCTGCAGCTCTATAGTCAGGTCTTGCATCACCTCCTTTAAATCGGCAATTTCCATCTCATATTTAGCAGACATGTTTTTCTCCACCAAAGCCTTCTCACGGGCTAAATTTTGATCTGCCTCAATTAGTTTGAATTCTAGATTCTGTCGAAGGATTCTTTCTTTGTCTAAGTCAATATGGGCAAATTTAGATTCTTCAAATGCCTTCACCTAAAAAAAAATAAATAAAACATTTAAGAAACATGTATAAGTTAGACAAAGTTGAACGACTGAATTGACAATTCTAAGTCTGGGTTGAACAAGCTTGGAGCTACCAATTATATTTTTTAAAAAGGCATAAGTGTTTGGATCTTTTGAGTTATATTGGGGCTTTTGTGGATATTTTTAATTACTGAAGAAGTTGTTTTTCCCAATGTTTGTAACTGTAACTATATATTATAGTTTGATGGGATTTTAAATTAACAAGAGTGCCTCAGTTCAGAAGCTACTTGAACAGCAAGGACAGCCACCATGACACCAATGATGTTAAAGAGGACTGCAGAATTACCTCAATGTTAAATGACGGGGATAAAATTCCTCTTTCAGACCTTGTGGTCTATAGGGCAGCTGATGTAAAGGACATCTGTTTTCTGTAGGCTATGGTTAGCACAACCACCATGTGGCCAGCACAACCACCAACCGCCTTTACTTTTCCCCATAAATGTCAGGTACCCATTAGAGGCTCCCAAACATCCTGAAACTAAATATCCCAGTTTTCACCAGGTTTAGAACCCAGAAACCTCCATTCGGAAGCCAAGCGCTTTAAAGCTCAGCCACCATGCCTCCATGATGATGAATATTAATTGAATACAATAATAAAAGTCTACAGTATCAAATGGATACTACAAATGGTTCAAAGTATCAACTAAAACTCAGAGCTAACCTTCTCAGCTTCTATCTCCTGCCACATATCTGTCAGAGCCGACACCTTGACTTCAAGGACAGCAAGGTCTTTCTGAAGGCTGTTTCTGTGTATCACCAGTCGTTGATTCGACTTGGTGGCCTCGGCTAGCTTGGCCCTTAAGACTTCAATCTCGTGTTCCTGCCTCAGAGTTTTCTTTTCAAGTTTGCTGCTGTAGTGTTTTTCTTCTCTCAGGGCCACTTCCAACTTTGTGATCTCCCCTGCCACCATGGAAACACGAAAATGTAAATTATAAAATTAATTAAACAGCTTTATAATAAATGGAAGAAATAATAGATGAGCATTTTGGGAAAGTTTGTTTTTTATTATTTTAACTCTAAAATAATAAAAATATTTCAAAAGTTTTTAAAATTTAAAAACATAGCTTATCTAAGGGAAAGCACCGCATAATCATTGATTAAGTAACAGGTCATTTATTTTTTTTTGTTATTAATGTATTGTGATTGAATAATTCAAAAAAAGGTTCAATTAGATCCAAGATTGAAAAGTGGAAGAAAAATATTTACAAAAAAGTAGAAATAGGAAATAACTCCACATATACAGCCACATCTCTCAATAATTACTATTTTTATTTCCTTTTTTTATACAAAAAGAAACAAAAATTACCAATGATTAATTAATAGTTTGTTAGTTTTTAAATTGATTCATGTTTTAGAAGTACAACAAATGCTTGTATTAGGTTCCGACTAGATCTAAGAATTTGAGTGGGAGAAATAGCTTGTACAAAAAATGTATCAGACAGACCGAGTGAGTTGTTAAAAGGTTGTTGTTTTTTTTTACAACAGTATTATCTCAAGCGAAATGAAACTAAGTAAACTTAGTGACAATGATATGTGCCTTGTATCCCTGTTGGAACTCATTTGAACAATTATGTGAAGCTTAACACTGAATCAATGAATAATGCAAGCTTTTTTTTTATATCTAATGGCTTAATCAGAATTCAAATAAGATTTTTGAAAGTCCTTGAAAGAGGTTCACAAGGCATGCATAAACAAAATGCCTAGATCTATCTCAATTGTTTGTTTTTTTTTGTCTTTCAACTTTCTTTCAGGAAAGATTAGTATGTCCTAGCCCAGGTCTCCTGCTGGATGACAAAGGATTGCAGTGGATAAGGACCATCTTAACAAAGCACATACTACATCAGTGGTTCTCAAACTTTTGTCAGACTATGAGACAACCATATGGGGTGCGAAAAAAGATGGAAATAGTATAAAATTAAAATAATTTCCTTGCTAAAAGCCAGTTTATCTGATCAGTTAATTTGACTAATAATCAACTCGCTCCTCAGTACTGCTTAATATGTCTATTACGAACTAGTCTTTGATGACATAAATAAAGATTTGACGACATTCTTCTCTTGGATATTCCTGACTGAGTGTTTGAGCCCTTTTGTATGATTCCAATCACAAAGGAATTCTAATACAGGAGCAGCTTATTAAAATATCCACAAATGAAGAAACTTTGAGGCATGAACAAGGATTCCACAAATTCTAGTTTCAATGTCAGATTCCAATTATGTATTCTGTCATTGTAGCTTGTTGACTGCTTTTCTATATTCTAATTTGGTAGATTGTGGATTCAGTGCCGTAATGAACCTCGACAAAAAAGAGAAATCGACTTTCTTTAAAAAATATATGTTACAATTTCAATAAACATTCCTTCAACAAAATGTTTTTAACATTGTAATTTATTTACTATGCATTTATTTAGATTTTTTACTTAGGGGTCCATGGAAAATTTGGACAACATTAAGGGGTCCCAGAGTAAAAAAAAAAAGTTTGAGAAGCTCTGTACTAGATGACCAGGATGCCATCCTTCTATTGTTTAATAAGCAACTAGAACATGCAGTTACCTTTAGCAGATTTATAAACTTTACGCAGCACATCAAGTTCCTCTGTGTTCCAAATGCTGGATTCTCTTGGGTCAATTTTCTTGTCTAACTCTTTCTCTGAGAAGAATACAAGATACCCAGTCTAAACTCATGACCATTCTAAATACATGATCACTCTAAACTCATGATCATTCTAAACTCATGACTGTCAGACCATTCTAAATATATGATCTTTCTAGATAGCAGTATGATTATTCTAAATACATGATTATTCTAAATTAATGCATGACAGTTGTAAATACATGTTCATTATAAATACATAATCAATCTAAATGCAAGATTATTCTCTACAGGATCATTTGTGTCCTATGCATATCCATGTGTCAATCTAGTCATGCATGCTAATTAGAGACTTCAGCCCTGCCAAGTAATTGGTTTTCCTGACTGATTCAGGCAACCCCTTCCATGCTAGCTCTAGGAAAGAAGGACCACTTGCATGAACTGTTCTTGCATATGGAATAAGAAATGTATCTTTGTGTCTTTCTAAAAAGTTTCCCATTCAGACCTTGTGATCTATAAGGCAGACGATGTTAAGGTCAACTGTTTCTTTGACCCATGGTTTACAAGCAGGGTGTCATGCATCCGGCACAATGACCAACTGCCTTTACTTTCCCCAAATAAAGTCAGGTACCCATTAGAGTTGGGTGGACTCTGGGGGTGCCCTAAAAATCTAGAAATTCAAAATCCCAGTCTTCACAAAGATTCGAAACCAGGATCCAAGCTTTGGAAGCTAAGCGCTTAACCACTCAGCCACCATGCCCCCTTGTGTCTTTCTGAGTATATAATTAAGTTGTGTTTTTGTATTGTGTATTTGTCTTTATCTGCACTCTCTTTTGTACATTGGACAAAGTGTAAGAGACATAAAAAGAAAATCTTTAAAAGTCCTTTTTAAAATAAAAAATTACTTTCTCAGTCAACAACCAATTGATTTATTCAGAAAATACAGGGTGAGGTATAAAGATCTCCCACATTTGGAGGGGGCACCATATGGGCTGTGGTGGTAGTAGAGAGATGAGACCGGTTTCATTCATTAGGCAAGGCTCTACCATTTTCAATCAATGTAACATTTTTTCTTTCTTCATCACAAGCCATCATGAATTGGACAGGTGAACATCGTGACTTTGTTTGAAGCATATGATGAAAACAACCTATCTGTAACACTGATGCTTTGCATTCAGTTGAAATGTAGCTGTTACCTGTTACCTACCCCTTAGTATGGTGGACCGTTGGGGCACCCAGCAAGACTTGTCGACTGTCCCTCTCCATTCCTCTCTATCCTTTGCCCTGATTAGAACTTCTTTCATTGGTAGGCCCGTCCATTCTTTTATGTTGTCTTCCCATCGCTTTCTCTGTCTGCCTCTTCTTCTTTTTCCTGGAACTGTTCCCCGGAAGAAGGTCTTTGCGAGCCCCGAAGATCTTGTTATATGGCCATAGATTTTTAGCTTGCATTTTTTCACAGTAGTTAGCAGGTCATCATGGGGTCCGATCGCTGCAGTAACCCTGTCTCTAATCTCTCCTGGTTTGTGACGCAGCCTTTAAATGTGATGCCTAGGATTCTTTTGTAGCATCTCATTTCCATTGCTAGCGTCCTCCTCTCTAGCTCTGCAGTAAGGGTCCAAGAGTCGCAAGCATATAGAAATGTGGCCATGACCAGGGAGCACATCAGTCTGATTTTGGTGCCAAGGGATAAGCCTTTGTCTTTCCATATTATATTAAGTTTAGAATAATATTAAGTCCAGCTGTGGACTGTGCTATTCGGAGCAGTAGTTCGGGTTTTGTTCCCTCATCCAAGACCATTGCTCCGAAGTATTCGAAGCTGCTAATGCTAGTTAGCTTTTCATCTCCGATACTGATGGCCCTTGTAAAGCCCTGTTGGCTATTGGTCATAATTTTTTTTTCTGCATTTGTTTGCCGATCCGGTTGCAGTGGGCCTTGCACTTTCATAGGCCCCACGCTAATTCTAGATGAAAATTATTAAATTAAACCATCCTGAAATTATTAAAATTTCCTGAAAAATAGACAAAATTGTCATTTTGGGGTGCCAATCCTATGCGCGATTTAAAATAAAACAGCATTGTAAGCATTCATTTATAGCAAAGACAAATGTATTTTCTAATACAAAATTTTGACATTATGCTTATCTCTACCAAGACTAGGCCATTCGCAATCCATTTAGCATAGGGTGCCACAATTGTTAGGGCCAGCCCTGAATGTGTGAGATCTTTATGCCTCCACCCTATACTTCAAGGATAATTAAAGAAGATCAGTCATTATAGAAATACTATATAAAGGACAGAAATGAAATATTACGTGTTGTTTCCTTGACCAGCTCTTCTTTTTCTCGCTCATTCTCAATGATTCTTTGGTGAACTCTTTCAAACACTTCTCTGATGGCCACCGGATCCAGGATAGGTACCCGCTTTATCTTGCTTTCTTCAGCTTTGTAGCCATGCTTCCCAATCTCAACGACAGCATCGAAGTCATAGATTGGAGCAAACAGATCCTTTATCCAGTCCCCAGGAGTTCTTGAGCTCCCTGAAGCTGGGTCAAGGTCTTTATCTTTCTCATTGTCCATGATCAAGACACTAGCTTATTTCATGGTGAATCACTTTACTGAGCTAATTATGGACTTCTTTCCTGAAATAGATTTAAAAAGACAATAATTTTATGTTCATGATATAAGTACATTCCCCTTTCAGACCTTGCGATCTATGGGCAGATAATGTAAAGGTCATATGTTTCTGTGACCCATGGTTAAAGAGGGTGTCATAGGGCTAGCACAATGACCAACCACCTTTACTTTTCCCTAACTAAAGTCAGGTACCTATTAGAGCTGGGTGGACACGGAGGTATTAGAGATCCCAAAATTAAAAATACCAGTCTTCTACCAGTCAGGATTCGAGCTCAGGACCCCGGTTCTGAAACCAAGCGCTTTACTGATCAGCCATTGCACATCCATGAAAAAGTAAGCTTTTATAAAATACATCTATTTCATGACCTAAACATCTTCTGCCCTTAGATTGCAAGGTCTGAAAGGGAAACTTTCCTTTTATAAAAATACATTGCAGTTAGAAATAGCTAGTAGAGGTCTTAGCCTTGAAACAACAAAAGCTTCAAGTTTACAAAGCAATAACTCTATAGTCACGGTCACATAAATACTATAGTGCGGCTATAGGTTTATGTCTTAAACTTAAGTCTTTAGAAGTGTCTTAGTGATAGTCTTATGTCAGTTAAGTCTAAGTACTTTAAGACTAGTATTAATATTAAGTATTAGTAATGTACTAATGACTAGTTTAACTTAGTTTAAGTTTAGTTAAAGTAACTGACTTTAACTTATTAAGTTTAAAGTTTTTTAAACTTAATAGTTAAAGTAGGCTTAGGCTTAAAACTTGATTTAAGTCAGTTCTAAATATTTCTTGGAGGCCCTAAGATATACCCTGTGTTGCCTGGATCTATATTTTAAACTGGCCCTGTATAATACCACCCTCTGATTGAAAAACCATAGAATTGATCTAGAGTATCTAGACAATATGATATATCTGAATAGAATTATGTGGAAGCGTCGTAACAACCACAACAGGAAGTGTTTAAGCGCATGCCCAACAAAATAAAAATATCAATATTTTGCGAAAGTTTCGCATTTTAAAATTTCATAATTGTTGGCGTTTACAAACGAAATGATAATAATAATCAGGGCTTTTTTGTGACGGTACGCACTTGTACGGCTTACGGCACCTTTTTAAATGTGGGGGGAAATTATTACTTTTCTTGTATTTTAACGTTCATTATTAATAATATCAGGTGGCCGAGCCTTGCTCGGTTAAATAATTTATAACTAAGAAAGGTAATATACTACTGCTACTGGTGCTACAGCCCATGGAAAGATATGGCCTGCTCTTACACATCCCTCCATTCATATATCTCCTGGGCCTTTCCTCACCACGCCCCCAAGTAACCCCAAGTTTAGATATCTTGTTCAGTGTGAGAAAGTAAGGAGCAGTAGAGCAGCTGTGTAATCACCATTTCCTTTGTTTTGGTACGGGACATTAGACCATGAACACATGGTCATAATTATACCAGCAAAATTATAATTATAATAAGGCTTGACATCAAATCCGAAGATTAATGAGGAACCTACACCGCTCTACGCAATTAAAATGTAAACAATTTATTAAGCACTTAAAACGCAATAACTAATCATACATCGGTACATTTAATTTCATTACTTTCCTTCCATAGTTCTATAATAAATCAATCTTCAATAAGATGGTGCGCA
>JADKLZ010019686.1:3346330-3356519 GCA_021533235.1 Biomphalaria straminea | reverse complement strand
GTATTCAAGTAATGTCTTCTCTCTTGTATTCAAGTAATGTCTTCTCTTTGGTATTGAAGTAATGTCTTCTCTCTTGTATTCAAGTAATGTCTCTGAAGTGTACCTGACATTAGTTAAGGAAATGTATAGGGGGTTGGTTGTTGTGCTGGCCACTTGACACCCTGCTCGTTATTGAATTAATGTCTTCTCTCTTTTATTGAAGTAATATTTTCTCTCTTGTATTGAAGTAATTTCTTCTCTCTTTTGCTGAATTAATGTCTTCTCACTTTTATTGAAGTAATGTCTTCTCTCATTTATTGAACAAACCTCTTCAAACACATAATCACTGGTCACTGACAATGTCCATACCTTGAGATGTTTTAAACATTAATTTAGTGAAGTATTTTTCTATTGACTTAGTTACTTTGACAGAGTATATAATCAGCTCACAATAAGTTTATATATATTCATTAAACTAACACTGATTTAAAAAAGTTATTTTTTCAATGCCTACAGGTAAAAAAGGAGGAGCTTTGACCTCAACAATCTTCTCGTACACCCACCATGGTGACACCTCTGTCAAGAGTTTGGTTACACACCTGCTCACGTTTGTCTGTCAGCCAATCTATGCCACCTTGTTGAGGTGGATGTATGATGGGGAGCTGGATGATGCTTATCATGAGGTAACTTTGTTTTATTATAGGATTAGTTGGTAGATTGGATAAACACTTTTTATTTTATTTTGCCAAAATTGTTTGATTTGAAATGGGAAAGGGACAAAGGCTTAGGCTATGAAAAAGCCGTGGGTGAGAAATTAAAAATCCCAGTCTTTACCAGGATTTGGACCCCGATATGGAAGCCTATAGGGCAAAAGTAAACATACACACACACACATATTTAATTTATATACACACATATATATTTATACATATCCAGTCTAGTTATGTTAGGGCTATCAGTTTAGCAGTGTAACTCTCACTACAGATAAATTATAATAGTCTTGAAACAAAAATTTTGTTGTAAAATTAAATTTGTTCTTTGTGAATTTTTACCTTTATTAGTTTTTTGTGGCCTCTGACCCCCAAGTGAAGAACGACCAACTCTGGCACGACAAGTACAGCCTCAGGAAGACTATGATACCATCTTTTATTACAATGGACCAGGCCAGCAGGGTGAGAGAGTGATTGAAGGGCATAAGTCAGTGGTCCTTACAAAAATAATATTAACACCCCAGGATAATAATATAGTTACTTCTGTCAGAGTTCAAATATATATGTTCTTGACTTGGCTCTAGTGTTTCTTCTCTTGGCTCTTGTGGCTCACTAGGGGTTTTTATATATAATAATATTACGAACAATAATTACTTGATACACTCAAACTCCAACTATAGTTATCCATTGAAATATGAATAAGACTTTAATATTCAACAAGCACATAATGAAATCAACTCTCAAATAAATATTAATTCACATCCATCAACTTATAAATATATATATATATATACATAAACACCAGTCCAGGAAGCAGAGGTCCAGCCTTACTGGACTGGGAGCAAGACCTTACTAACCTAACACATTCTCTCAACTTAATCGTTCACTCATAACACATGCAAAAGTCTATTCATATTCACAACAAAGGGATATAAAAACTATCATATCAAAATAACAAAGTAACATTCATTCTCGCCATACCACTCGCAGACAACTTCCACATAGTGTGTATTTTGAGACTTGTATTATTTTAACTAAAAAAAATTAAAAAACAGAATTATTTTTTTTAAGTATCCAAACTTGATTATTTAATTTTGATTAAGCTATGCCCCTTGTCCTAGAGTTAATCAAGTACTTTTAGAAGCAAGAGTTCAGGCAGGGCTGGTCTTCAGGATAGGCAGCCGTATAGGGGGCTCCAATTAGTGGTTATCTTGCACAGTACAAATATTCCAAAATTGGATCAGATCTCCAACATACTAGAGCTCTTTGACCTTTTTTTTTCAAATAGTTTAACTCAAGTTGCATAATTTTTTATATTTTTTTTATTTAATTTGGGAGTTCCAAATTTACTTTGCTTAGGGCCTCCAATTATCCTAGGTCAGCCCTGGTTCAGATAACTTGAAGATAAAGGGCATTGGCTAAATAATCACATGGGGCCTGAAAGCATCAAGGATTTAAGGAACATATTATCTTATCCTTAACTGACAAGAGCTGAAGTCTTACATACTTTGTCTCCTGAATATTAGATTCTTCTGACTGGCAAGTCCATCAACTTTCTCCGGCAAGTCTGTGAGGACAGGACGCCGACCAAAGGCCGAGAGGTGGCAATGAATTTGGATCTTACTCAAGGTAATATGATTACACCCTTATGTGTAAATTACAGGAAAAAAAGATTTATAGAGTTTTAAGTCATATTGAATTAGGAAAATTATGCTTAAACTATAACATTATGATGATTGTTACAAGCCAAAATAGCAAGCACTAAAGGTGCTTCATTTTTACAATGAAATTTTTTAAGGTCTATTACTTATACACCTTAATAAAAGTCCCTTTTGGGGAATCAGAGCGGCAAGGCATCCTAGAATCCTTTTGATCAATGAGAAGGATTTTTCTCAGCAGACAGGGGTGTATTAGGAGCTTGTCACCCTTAGTCCCACAGGAAGGTTCCACAATGTCTGTGACCAATCACACTCTATTCATAGTGCCGAGTCCTGGATCACTATATGGCCAGCTAATACACCTAATGTCCTACTTGGCAATTTTGATTGGGTTAACTATTTTGAGTTTGTGAATTTTCAAATACTTAGAGTATTCTTCATTTAATGAGATGCTTGTAGCAAAAAACTTAAATGAAATCCCTGGTAGGTACTGCTTAAGATTTCATAAAGTCAGTTAATAAGTTCTAATTTAATATAAATAGCTCTAGCAGATTGTTCTGTAATATCAATAACTTAAATTTTATTCTACTGAGTTATTGCATTTCGAAAAACAGTTCCTGTTTATATTACATAATATTTGTTTCTTAAAGATTACAGACGCTACTTCAAAAAAAAAAGAAGATAGTTAGGCAACCGGCAACCCATTCCATTCTCTAATGGCACTAGTGAAGAAGGAGCACTTGTACGAATTAGTCTTAGTATTTGGAATTTGTTCCTCTATCTTTGTGTCTTTCTGGGTATTTTATTAGGTCTTTTTTCAGTCTTATATAATTGACCTTTGAACTCTGAATGTTGTTTTGTTTGTTGCCAGCATCAAGTATGTTTTCTCAAGACCAGAACTCAGACTTTCAGAAAATGTTAGACTCAGTCTACGAATTGACCTCACAACATTTGTTGGATGTGCTGCAGACAAAATACAAGTTCTTGGAACATCTCAAGGTATGGACATTGTCAGTGACCAGTGGTTGTGTGTTTGAAACATCTAAAGGTATGGGCATTGTCAGTGACCAGTGTTTGTGTGTTTGAAACATCTCAAGGTATGGACATTATTAGTGACCAGTGGTAGTGTGTTTGAAACATCTCAAGGTATGGACATTGTCAGTGACCAGTGGTTGTATGTATAAAATTTTATTTTCCTGCTAAGCATGAATTAAACATAGAGTTGAAGCTAGGTGCTGAAACAAGATGTGAGACATACATATATAGAACATAAACGAATTGCAGCATCGAGGACAAAGTTTTTTTTTTCTTAAAAAAAAAACAAAAAAAACTTTGCCCTCAGTGCTGCTATTCATTTATGTTCAATATATGTATGTCTCTAAGCATGAACTAGTCAGTAATAAATATTGCCAAAGTATGACAGTATGACTATATTCTAATATAGTGTGCATCTAATAGATTTAACTTTTAGCCTGTTTATGTTAAATAACTCTGTTTTATCCTTAGACCAATTTTTTGTTATTACATGTTTATGTGTTAATTCAGATTTGAATTTAAATACATCCTAGCCCAAGTCTCCCACAGGACAGCTGGGGATAGCAGTGGGCAGGAATCGAACCTGGGACCATGGAGACCAAGTCCAGAGCACATATAACACATCTAGGAATCCTGAGATGAACTCCTATTGGTAGCAAGGATGAAAAGGCTAGTCTTCCCTTGGCTATAAACTCTGCCAGTGTAGTGCCTCATAGCTCCCATACAGTTCAAGTGACTCTGCAGACACATTTCCCAGAAGCTGTCTGAGCTGCAGACACTCTTTTGAAATATGCGCCACTGTTTCCACCAACTCTCCACAGTGTCAGCATTGGGTATCAAAATTTGTCTGGAACCGAGCAAAATAAGCACCAACAGGGCATTGCTCGGTCCTATGCTGCGCTATCTAGGAAGCCACACCACCCCCGATGATTGAGGGTTGATGATGAGGGGAAGGTTCTTAACTTTTGCTGCAATTAGCAACAGTTTTAAAAAACATTTTTTCTTTAATTTCAGGCCATGAGAAGATATTTGTTGCTAGGGCAGGGAGATTTCATTCGTCACCTCATGGATTTGCTAGAGTAAGTTTAGATCCTAGTTAGATTCTTATGTTTAAGTGGATGTCCATTTAAAGATCTCACTTCTATTATCTTTATGATTATCCCATGTGTTTCATCAGAGAGGACCTGGCCAAACCAGCTGGCAATCTATATCTTCACAATCTCTCTGGTATTTTGGAGATCGCCATTCGAGCCACCAACGCTCAGTTTGACAGCAGTGACATCTTGCGCAGGTTGGATGTCAGGCTCTTGGATGTATCTCCAGGGGACACAGGTTGGGATGTCTTTAGCCTGGAGTACAGAGTGGACGGTCCAATCAGAACTGTAAGTACTTCATTTTATTTTAATATAGAATGTTTTCTATTCCAGCAAAACTCTGCTACAGTTCTAATCTAGAGCCTTTACTTGCCAGTTTGTAACTACTATTTACATTGTTTCAGCTCTTGCTGTCACCTATCCTGTAGTAAAAATTTCAGCTATCACATGAAAGAATATGTTTAATATTTAGAGAGCAAACAAATAAAGATCTTGATAAAAAAAATAAAATGAAGCAAACTTACCCACTAAAAGTGGATAGATGACGAATGCTCTTCAACTACATTAACATTTGCTATTAGACCAAATAGTACTGGCACTTAAGTCATTAACATGGCCTCCTCTCAAAGTTACAGGGCTACTTTCTTCTATATACACATAACACATTGGACATTCTCAAAAATCAAAACATTCATTCACAAAAGATTAGACTCATCCAGAAAAACAGTCAAAATAAATTTACTATTATATTACTAAATAAAAGTACGAAGGTACTGACAATGCCATTGAAATACATATACAAAGTAACATAACTGTTTCATTAATAACAATGAACAAATAATACATTCAGTCTCATTTCCATACAACATGTCCTTCACCTTTACAGGTGTTCACACCAGAATGTAAGGTCATGTATCTGCGTGTGTTCAACTTCATGTGGAGAGCCAAGCGCATGGAGTACGTGCTGGCCCAGATCTGGAAGAATCAGATGTGCAGTGCGCGCCAGCTCAAGACCATCCCGGAGCTGTCCCCCATTCTACACACCTGTCACATGATCACAAGTACCATGGTGCACTTCATCAAGCAGGTCCAGTACTACATCAACTTTGAGGTAAGGTCATTTACTGTTGGTCCAGTACTACATCAACTTTGAGGTATTCTTCTTTTCAATGGAAAACATAATTTTTTACTGGGGCATTTAAAACTTAGAAAGGATTGCCTAGCAAAATTGTCTCTTTAAATCAAAATCTTCTTTTTGACCACCTGAAAGAACTGGGGTTCCTGGGTTCGAATCGTGTGATTTTTTAAATTTTTTTTTTGGATCTTTAGGGCACCTCTGAGTCTATTTAACTTTAATGGATACCTGACATTAGTTGGGGAAAAGTAAAGGTGGTTGCTCATTGTCTGGCTACATGTTTTTTGTTATCCATGGGTCAGCTCTGGATAATCCAAAAAAAAGGCTTAAATGGCAGCACTGACCAAGATTCAAACTCAGACCTAACAGTTCAGGAGCCAAACCCTTAGAGCACTTAGACATCATGTTCTTTTCAAAAGTCTGTTTCGTCAAAATACTTTTCTTTTGTGTTAGGAATAAATTATTAGTACTAACATTGTTATTAGTATGTGTTCCTCAACATTTGGCCAGGTCCTGGAGTGTGCCTGGGATGAACTACTGACTAAAGTGTATGAAGCCAAAGATCTGGACTACATCATAGCAGCCCATCAAGTGTTTCTGGACACAGTTCTCAGCCGATGCTTGTTGAATGAGAAATCAAGGGCAAGTACTGAGTTTAAGATAACTTTGATGTTGTTGACTATAGCACCAGGTTGCTAGTAAACTGATGTAGGCATATAATAATATTTTATTTATTACAGAACTTGAGATAACCTGAATAATTTCTTTTGTGAAGAAAACTAAATATAACTTTTATTTCAATATAGACAAATTCAACTTGAAATGAAATAAACTGATATTTAAATAAATCTCTCCATAAAATCATGTCCTTACACTCTCACCTCTTTGGGTTGTCTCTGGTTCTTAACATAGATTATGAAAGAGCTGCTTATCTTGCATCATTCTACAAGACAATTAATGCTCTCTTTCTTCATCGTCACCTTGGAAACACTCACACACACTCCAATTGGCACATATGTTTTGATTTCCAATCAGAAGTAATGTTTAGGTTTAATTCACTTGTTTTGAATTTAATACATGGGCTGTTGTATACTCAGTGATTCCCAACCTGATATTAGCTACCCATTTGGGGCTTATGGTTAAAGGCTTATAGCCCCTGTCTTGGCTAATATTTCATATATCATAGTTGATACTACCAATACATTCACTCCTGATTTTATTGTTGTGGTTACCTCCTGAAGCTTTAATACTGCAAGGCAGCAGTGTATGTATCAGGACTTGACTTCTAAGTTTCACCATTACATTGTCACTTCTGCTAGTTACGACTTGATATAAAAAAATGAAAAGTTCCCATTTCAGACCTTATGGTCTATAGGGCAGATGTTTCATCTGTTTCTGTGGCCTACAGTTAATAAGGGTGTCATTTTTTATTTGGTGTTCTTTTTTCTGATGTTTTTTAATTTTACCACACAAAGTTGTAATAGGGACCTGTGGCAAGGATTGAAAAAAATATTATTTAGGTCGGTTCCTGTGTCCCACATCTGCTAGCTCTCATTTTAGAGGTATTTGTTTTTACAGGAGATTCTCCAGTTGTTGAGGACTTTGTTTGACCTGATCATTGAATTTGAAACTGCTCAGGGAGTTTTTTTTGAGGCAGCAACATCAGAAGTTTTCACCAGGGAAGCATTTGATAAATCTAAGAAAGAAAGGAGCCGCAAGGTACAAATTAGAACTTTGTTCTTTGTTCTAGCTTGGAATAAATGTTCCTTAGATCACGGCGGAGATCATATTGTATGTTTAATGTCCCCACCACAACCGGAGGGCCCTTAAACATAGACAAAAAGTACCTAATTTAAAGAACATAACTTTTTGACAAATCTGGTATACCTTGTTTTCACAGTATTTTATACTGGATGTGTATATGTTGGCTGAATGGGTAAACCTATTTTCACACTCTACTTTTTTTTCTTGGCAAATAGTTAAAAATGTGAAGGGAATATAGATCAGTAATACCCAAACTATTACAGGTGGTGATACCCAGCTTGTTTATATATATATATATATATATATATATATATATATATATATATATATGTATAACAGAGAAATTTAGTTATCTGGACTAAATTGGAATGTGATTGTTTTTGTCCTAATAATCAGCTGATATGATTAAGCGTATTAGACAGTTTAATAGGATTTGTTATGGTACTTAAGGATTCTGTCCCAATAAAGAACTGAATGCAGTTAGCCAGTGGTCTCTAACTGGATTTAAAGTGAATCTATTAATATAGCTTATGTCTAAAAAACTAACTCAGGAATTTCTAGATTACTAATATGGAGCAGTCTGGAAATTCTGCAAACAAAACTTCTTGAAAATAAAAATTGGCATTAAAAATAACTAGATTTGAACATCACTATAGTCAATTGAAGAGTCAAGACAAATCATCATAGGAAGCCTGAACACTGACCTGCAACCTGGTGGGCAGTAGAGACAATAGCACATTGCCATGTCAGACCTGTGACATGGCCACAAGCTATTGGTCTCCCACTATCCAAAGGTTGCGATGTCGCAGGCCATTATTGAGGCCTACTAAAATGATTGGTCTTGGGTGAATAATGTTGTTCTATGTATATATAGCTCCTCCTTCGTGTTCGAAGATGAGCACATTTCTCACTTCCTATGGACTGAACATGGGAGATGAGAATGTGGCTTGCGCGATGAAAATTTATTAAAGTGAGGGAGATTTGCGTTGCCTCACTCTCTCGCCCCTTGCCAGCTGGGTCCAGTGGCAGAACAGAGTCCAGACAACTGGGGCTGGTTTGGGGTGCAGTGGATGACCAGTGTGCTCTACATGTCCCACAGTGCTCCAAAATGCTCCACAGCGTTTGCTAGGTGACGCCTGATGGCCCTGGTAGTCCAATTTTGACTTGAGCGCCATACAGCCGCAACTAGACTTTACATGCTGGCGGTGGACAGAAACCGTATTATCCAGTGCAAGAATATGAGTTGTCACCACATTGATATCTGTATTTTAAGTGTTATTGAAATGTTACAACTACTGCATGTTTTTTAAAGGATCATTTTCACGGATAGTTTTTTTTTGTTTCTTTGTTGCCTAGGGGGAGTGGGAAACAAATGATGAAATAGAGAGAGCAGAGAAATCCAGGAGGAACAGCTTCTTGACAGCCATCATACCTTCCACTCGAGCCAAGCTGCAAGTGGTGTCTTCAGCCTATCAGGTGATGTACTACAACACATTATATATGTATATTTACCCCTGTGGTCTTAAATTTGTCTACTTTAACAATGAACCATTTTGTTTTGTCTTGAAATTCATTTTTTTTCCCTGCATAATATTTTCTAATTAACATATTTCCCTCAGTAGTACTTCCACCTCTTAAGGGTTAAATTAGTAAGCCTATATAACTTTGCCTATAAAAGTTGCTTCATATGATCATACCATTGAACTATTATGGCTGCCAGGTCGTGCGGTATGTCCACTGGATTGTCGTTCTGACTTCTCTTAGTCCTGGGTTCATACCCTGCCATTTCCTGTCGTCCTGCGGGAGGTTTGGACAGAGAAGTGAATTATTTCCAACTCTGAAGGAACATCCGAAACATGGAAACATAAAACATTTTACAAACATTTTTTGGATTGTATTCTAGAAAAAGAAATGAAAAAGTGGTTTGAGTACTGTACTCAAGAAACAAATCAAAAAAAGCCTGCAGAGTCTGGGAGCGCCCAAGGTGCCCTGACCGCAATTCCCGTAGTGGAGGCTGTCCAGGCCTGAGCAAGCTATTAAGGCGCGGTGTCCTGTTGGCTCACAGTTCTCACAGCTATGTCCAAACTTCAACCCACTGTGCCCCACAGTGGAGAATAAGAGGAAACCATATCTCATTCTTTTTGAATGCTCCAGCCTTGCTGATCAACAGGTCTAGGTAACCACGAATTCCCTGCCTGTATGTACTAGGTAAAACAACAGGTTTTCTGTCCAGGGGCTTTGCAAGAGAGGATTTGAACCTCTCAAGCCTGGAGTTTGATGATGATTCTCTAGATTCTATTTACTAAACAGTACTGGTATTTAGTGTCTCCATGAAATTGTCTTTGACAAAACTTGTGGCATCATCATTAGTTACAAAATGTCTCTCCTCCCAGGCCAACATTTACTTTAGTAAAGACACTCTATATGCAAACTGTATGGAGATAAAAGAGAGTTGGGTTGAGCTAATGAAGCAGAACAAAAAGAAAAACATTGAAATTACTTTTAAAAAAAAAAAAAGCTTATATGCAGTGTAATTGTATCAATTAGTTTGGATCAGTTATGTAATTTGTCTAGATAACAATAAATATGTGCAATAAGTAATATTTTTTTAAAAAAGCTTTTAAAAACCAATTATGGTAAAATCCACCCAGATAACTCTTTCTTTTTCCCCTCCTCAACTGGTCCAGAGACGTGGATCCTAGCATATTGAGAAAGCTAAAAGCATGAAATAGATGAAACATGAAACAAAAACAATTGGTGAAAATATTGTTACGAATCTCCGATTCCTATCTCAGGCTTCCATAAACACTGCTA
>JADKLZ010019686.1:3327940-3345930 GCA_021533235.1 Biomphalaria straminea | reverse complement strand
GCCAGTGTCAAAAATATCAGCTGATCACACTGTTAACCCTTTTGCGCCGCCAATAGGGTTATAGCAATATTTCTAATTGCCTATTCTAACCCTATTACAAATTTAATCAGACCGATCCAAACTAATTAATACAACTACACTTCAAGTTTTGTTTTCTTGGTTGTTCTTAATTTGTGTGTGTGTTTTGCCTCTATCATAGGACACTGTAAACAGATTTTTGAAGATGGTGGCCTCACATCCTGACGCCAGTTTGCGTTTCTTGTGCTTCAGGTTAGACTTTAATGAACATTACAAAGTTAGAGAGCCCAGGGGAAGGCTGTCTTTCATGCGAGCCAACTGACCGCCATGACTTATTTCATTGTTTTTATTCTGTATAAATATGTGTAGGCTCTTACACATACATACCCTTGTACCATGCACGATTTGAACCACAATGTAATCTGTAACTCTTGGAATAAATTGTTACAAAAACTAAGAAAATATCTGGCTCTTATTTTGTTTTGTCTGAACATCATGTACACACATCTGACTGTCACTCAGCTAATTTTACTAAACAAAAAAAATTGATTTGGACGTTTAGATAATTTGCTTCACTTCTGAGCCATTTTTTTTTTTTCAACATTTTACCTTCTTGTAATTAACACTTAAGGGCATTATCAAAATTGCTTATGCTGCACTTATTTTTTTTTTTTAGCTACAGTGAAATTGCTAATCTACAAAGATCAGATTTAGAGTTTTTTAAATAGCTAGAACTTGCAGATATATAAAAAAGATCATGTCTCTACAGCACACCATAATTCTGTTTTTGAACATTCTGTAATAATTTTCACTATGATAATGCTCATTTTAATATCAAAGAAATGGTTAACAAAATAAAAGTTGCTTTTAAACTTGTCTTGATGTAAATGTTCAGTATGAAATCTGTCATAAAAATGTATTTTTGCATCATTAATGTCTAGAGTATAAATAATATTAATGCTTAGAATATAAATTTATGTTAATCAGTAGACATTTAGCTTCTGCTAGGGACAAACATTTTCAAGAAACTCAAAGACTCAAATGTTCCCATAGAATATTTTTTTATTTGTCAGCAATTCCTTTCAATTCTACCTAAATATGTGAACATTGTCAATGTTATAGACACTTTGGTTACTTCAAATCAAATACAGTAATACTGAACTTAATGAGCATCACACACACACACACAGCACTAACTGAAAGATACAGCAGTCAGTTGTCCTACACTTTGGTATACAGGTCAGGGCCTTACAGATACTCAACTACAGGAATTCAAGTGTTTAGTTGTTTTAATATACTGGCACTTTATTGGAGTTAAAGGTCTCTATGTAAGGATAATGCGTTTTATAAGCTATTTCAGGACAGAACATTTAATTCTTGATTTAGTTTCAGGGTTAAAAGAAGCTGATTCAACCATAGGAAACAGTGAGAAAATGCTTAATTTTAAAGAGGGATCATTAGTGTGAAGACTGCAACAAAGTTATGTGCTTCTGAAGAACTTGACAACTTACATTCCAACCAAACGAGGAAAAAAAATGCAAAGGAGAAACAAACTGGGGGTTCATCTTATCACATGATCAATGTATGGGACTGTCTGGATCAAGATAAACTTTCTTTAGCATTTAGGACTGAAACATTCATGAGAGGATTTGTACAGCTTTATGATAATGAAACTACCATTCATAGACTCTTAACAGTACACCTATATATATATATACACTGACTAGCTTCATACAAACTAAAGAACAAACCACATACACACAACTCCAAGAGTTTGTTACAGATTTGTAGTCAACAACAATAAAAATAGAATTAGCTGAGCAAAGAAAAAAAAATTATGTGTATAGATAACATCTGATTAAATAAATATGTCAAGTTACAGTTTATATAAATAATTTTATTGGTAACTACAATATATAATTTATATATAATTTAAAAAATACTTGAATAGCTTGAATCTAAGCAATATAATATCTGATAAAGGATATATAAAAAGTTGCATGGGAATAAGACCAGAAATACAGAATAGATCTGCAAAATAATTTCTGCCCCATTCCATGCCACTGTGCCATGTCTATACAAACAAGACAATGAAATCATTCAATTATCTAGAGTAGAAGAAAGGAGTCTACTGCATTAATGCCATTCAATGTATTCCTGCAAGAGTTGAATTAACTATTGGCTTAACAAGAGATTTCAAATTACAGAGTGTCAATGTAACAAAGAAACAAAACAAAAAATATTGAGATTTATAGATATCAACAAATACCGGTAATGGGAAAATAAAAAATTGCTCTTAATAACAAATTTTTCTTAAGTTCAGAGTCATCAAAAATTAAATTTTATTATGGTAGGATTCCTAAACTAGTACAAATAATTTGTAAGTACACAAGTAATGACAAGAAAATAGAAGTCAACCATAATAGTCTAATAACTAGAATCAAGTTTGTGCTCAGATAGCATTCATCCTGTACAGAGGTGCAGTTACACAGCGTCCAATAGGTCAAGTGAAACAACTTTTATTCCCAAAGAAACTAAATATCACAAATATCACTGTACAACAACAAGTCAACTTGGGATTCACTGTTCCATTCACTACATGGTGAATTGGACACACAAAGGATGGGGGGAAAATAAATTAGAACCATTTGATCTTATAATAAATAGAGTTCTCTGAGAACTTGTAAGTACTATCCTAAGTTCTGCTACCCAGTCTAGCTAGTCTCCACACTCGTTAGGGTATTAATGAAAACAAACTTTGACACAGACAAGCAACACACACACAAAGAGTCAGATACTGACAAAACAAACCAAGAATGTTATACTGCAGACATGTGCACACAGGAAGAAATGAAATAGAAGGCAAAGGTCAGGGCTATTTTCAAAAAGACATGTTTTTTCTAAAATCACTTTATGTAAACAAAAAAATAAGTCAATTCCCCAGACCTGCGAATCAAACAATGACAGGAACCATATTTTACATAATATTTTATATAATATAAATACAAGGAGTTCATTTCTTCCGCTATGTGCTACCATGCAGAGACAGCCTCACACAGAATCATAAACAAATACTGCAAGTCTTCCTCTTTAAGCATGGCAAACGTCTCTTTGACAAACCTGGCCATGCCGCAACAAACAACAAAACACAGGGAGACTTTGCCGCCAACAGCCTCGTCTACCCAAGCAGTACTGGACGATAATTATGCCAAGTCTTTTTGTCTGTAGATTACTTTGCCCGCACACACATGCATTACAAGTCAATATATGTTACTGTAAGAGGAAAAAAAAACAACAATATGTTAGTTATTTCAAAGGATGTGTTAATGGGCTTAGCTTAAATATTTAAGGCAAGAAATGTAAAGATTTCCAACAAAATGTAAACCTTTGACCAAATGATTAAATTATGAGCTTATTGTTGGTGAAATATTTATGGATACAAATAGCTACACAACCATTAAATGGAACCGAACTTTAAATGAAAAACTAGTTCCAATCAAGTATTATAACGTTACGTGAATATCCCTTAAAGATGTCAAGAGTTAATTAGAAAATAATACTTTGCACCAAACACACAACAAACCAGGCAAATTTAAAACAAAAACTTGTCTACACACCAAATCAAAAAAGTCACACTCTAAAGCTAACTCTGGTGATAGGAACCTTGTGCCAAACCAAAGGATATTTTTAAAAACTAGTTTTATGATGAAAGGTAACCATAAATCCTAATAATGATTTGGCATAAGGTTAAAAAAGGCAGATAACTAATCCTAAGCTACAAAACCAGTAGTGCATTGCTAGATTATATCAGAACATTTTTCCCCTAGTTAGTGTTACTTCAACCATTTCTAATGAAGCACAAATAATACTATTAGAGGTCAAGAAAGAAAAGCGGTCCCCAAATAAAAAGAAGAGATACTAAAATTATAATCTTCATATATGTATAGCCTACTAGCATCTATCCATACAATACCTAGATGAAAGAAAAATAACTCAAAGGAAAATCACATTAACATAACAGACAGTTCATAATTTAAAAAAAAACAGAAAGGGTACCAAAAAAAAATATACATTGGGTAAAAAGGGTTGGGAGTTAAATACAAAGAGGATAAAAAAATGTTCACAATAAAGCCTTGCAGTACCACCCCCCTAAAAAGGAAGTAGTCAAATAAGAATTCAATTGTGTCCCCATTACTCTGATATAGTTTCAATGTCTTATGTTCTATTGCTCCCATCATTATGTCAAACTATGAAGTTTTATGAAACCAAGATGTGTGAAAATAATGACAATATCTTTATATATAAATAAATATATGAACAAATGGTCACTAAGCTTTCAATGTTCACTTTAATTCACAAATGCCTCCAACTATTCAGAAAGGCTAACTGTTCTAAAGATTTCCTAGACATTTGACTTTGAATGGAAGTGCTACTGACTCTGCAAAGACTTAACAGTGAAATTACTTTTTAGGAGGAGGAAGGCGGACACCAAAGCGTGCAAACATTTCCTCTCTATTTGTACCACTGCCTTTAGGAGCTGGAGATGTGGGGCTGGCAGAGCTCTGTGGGCTGGTGGGGCTCTGTGGGCTTTTGGCTCCAGTAACAATAGGAGGTTTAGGAGCTGGGGCTGTAACTTTAGGAGCCTCAAACCGAGAAGCCAATAAACCTAATGCCCCCTTAGGTGCAGCTGGAGAAGGCGAAGCTGGAGAAGACACTGCAGGCTTATCAAACCTGGCTGCTTGACTAGTGATGAAAGAAGGTTTCGCCACAGCACCGAGTGGGGACATTGGCTTAGGGGCCACAGATGGTGGGGTTTTAGCAGAAGACTCTTTGGTACCACTTGCAGGCGACCATGGCTTGGGTGATGGAGAGAGGTCTGAGGGTTTACTTTCTTGCTCTTTAAAAGAAAATGGGGTAGGCTTGTGTTTAGCCGCCACAGGTTGTTCACTTGGGGATGCAACAGTTGCAGGAGGTGAAATGACTTCAGGTTTAGGAGCTGGTGCAGGAGGTGAAATGACTTCAGGTTTAGGAGCTGGTGGAGGAGGTGATTTCAGTTTAGATTCTACTTTAGGGGGTGGTGTTGGCTGTACTTTAGGAGCAGGTGTAGGTTCTACTTTAGGAGCAGGTGTAGGTTCTACTTTAGGAGCAGGTGTAGGTTCTACTTTAGGAGCAGGTGTAGGTTCTACTTTAGGAGGCGGCGTAAGTTCTACTTTTGGAGGCGGCGTAGGTTCTACTTTAGGAGGAGGTGTAGGTTCTACTTTAGGAAGAGGAGTAGGCTCTTTTTGAGAAGTGGGCAATATAATTGGTGTAGGTTCAGATTCTGGTGCTTGATTTGCAGGTCCAGACTCAAGTGCAGGGGAGGAAAGGGTCAAAGTAGTTTCAGCCTCTACAGAGAAAGAAGCTGACGCCTCTGTGGCTTCTGAGGTATGGACCACTACTGGTGATGAACTGGCATCTAGTTCAGACACAGATGTATCTACTGAAGGTGGTGATAACTGTACAAACTCTACAACTGGGGAAACAGATCTAGCATCTGACAGTATTTCAGAAGATTGAGGAGGCAACTCAATGGAAGCTGATAAACCAACAACCTCACTAGCTGCTGGATAATCTACAATACCCACAGCCTTTTCATCTACCTGAGCTTGAACATCTACCACAGGGGTACCTGAAACATCTACCACAGGGGTACCAGAAACCTCTACCACAGGGGTACCAGAAACCTCTACCACAGGGGTACCAGAAAATTCTACCACAGGGGTATCAGAAACTTCTACCGCAGGGGTACCAGAAACCTCTACCACAGGGGTACCAGAAAATTCTACCACAGGGGTATCAGAAACTTCTACCGCAGGGGTACCAGAAACCTCTACCACAGGGGTAACAGAAACCTCTACCGCAAGGGAACCAGAAACATCTACCTCTAGCGCAGGGGTACCAGAAACCTCTACTGTTGTGGGAGCAGAAATATCTACTGGAGGCTCTACAGGTGAAAGTAATTCAACACTACTGGAAGTCTCTTGAGTCTCCACTACCTGTTTAACTGGTTCACCACTAGCTATCTCCAAAGATCCACCTTCTTGTACAGCAGTAGATGGTTCCACTTCCGAGGAGGCACCCAGAAGACTCTCAGTGCTTACCTTAGTCTCTGGTTCTCCTGTTGCTAGCTTAGTCTCTGAGTTGGGTTGGGAAATCTTCTCGTCAAGTCGAGCCTTAATGTTGTCAAACCTGTCGATGCCCATGTAATCTGCTTGACCTTGCTCCCACTGAAGCTTCCTCTCACGGTCATCTTTCTTAGGGACACTTTCTAATCCCCCAGCCTGCAAGTTGATATTGGCTAGATCTCCAACAATTCCTGCCTGTTTGAGTACAAACAACAAAGGGTTTAGTCGCAGCCTAGAATCATTCAATGTTAAAGATAATGTTTAACAAATACCAGTAATCAACAACTGTACTTGTACTTTAAAATGAAATAAACACTCCAGATTTGTATTAGTTGAACTTTTCAATTAAAAAAAAAAGGTTATTTCATACTTTGTTTAATAAAAGTGGGAAAGAAGGAATACAATACAAACTATGAGCTATTAATGTGTACACAACAGGGGGAGCAACTAAGCCAATCATGACATCAATACCACTTTTAAGTAAAAAAAAATATCTACACATGCTGGTTGTGCAACAGCTACACACTACAACAAAGTAGAAAGCTAGGTGTGCATCAAATAAATATTCACTACACATCAAGAGAGGAGAGACACTTTACACACCCAAAACAAAAAGGGAGGTAAAACAAGTTTTAGGTAAAAATGTATAGTATGAGTAATTTATGTAAAATTACAACATCAAGTAACCAGTGAGTCAAGACATTTTTAAATCCTCTTTTGTAAGTGAATGTGTGTGTTGTTGTTTTTTTTAATGCTGAGTAAATATTTTTAAATCCATTATTGTAAATGAGTGTGTGTGTGTTTTACACAGGGTATATATTTTAAAATCCTCTTGTGTGAGTGTGTGTTTTTTAACATGGGATGTAGTTTACTATTACTTTTTAACCTTGTGGGATTCAGTAAGTTTCATTTAGTGTAGACAAAAGACTGTTCCTGGCAATAAATTCTTCTCCTGGCAGTAAACTCTGTAAGATAAGACTGATGCTGCTCAGCTATACTTAGACCATCTACCTGTTCTGCTAGTTACCTGTGTTGCTCAACACTGAACTGTTTGGGTTCAAGCCAGATTCTAGCACACACAAACTCAACACACTGAATACAAAACACACACACACAGATACATTAGATATTTTAGGAACCTTTCTATCTATTCCAAATATACTAGGGTAGGTTTTGGAAACTAGTTCATTCTGGTCCCAGGGTAACTAGTAGATACTTTGGCCATTTGGCTATCTAGTCCCATGGTTACAGTTTAAATATAGAACAGCTTTGCTTTATTTGGAGGCCTGAACTAAATAGTTATTACAGAGAAAAGGTCTGCAACACAAGTCTAGGTCAGATCCTCTTACACTTAGAAGAAATATTTTTTGTGAGAGTTGAATAAATCAGTCAGTTCAAAACAAATGGATTTTGTTTACAATAATAAAAAGTTTTGATGGGGAAAAAATTTAATGACTTGTTTTTATTGGCTAGATTTTTTTTTTAATGCAATTATAAATTTTAAATTTCAGTTCATATCTTGAATATTATTATACTTTTTCATGATATGCAAAATAGTAAAATTGATAAATTTAATATAATTTCATATGTAGTGGAATGTTAATAAGGATCTTTTTTTGAAAGATTTAAATTTTAGATCTAATGGAACAGATAAAAACCAAAAAGTTCATTTTTCAGGGCCTGTTAAAGCAAGTGAATGTTTGAGATAACCCAAATGCATAGCCATATTCAGACAATCTACACTGTTACTCTTAAATGGCCTAAATATAACTGCTGTTAACTGTATTGGATACAACTAAATCTTAGTCCAAGTCCAGGTCTTGAGAAGAGTTTTTAAAAATGTTTTGCTTTAGAATAAAAAAAAGATTTCCTATCAAAGTATAGATCTATCTAGATTAAATTACACTTTTAAATACCGGTATGTTGAATCTTGGTTATAATTAGCTTGTTTAATATCTTATTTAAATTTATAACATAGACTAGATGTAAACTATAATATTCTAGCAGTAGATCTATTCTAGATACATCAGTTAGATTTGTAGGTTTACAAAAGAGGAAATTCACAAATTTCACAAATGTCAAGGTCACAAAGACTAGTGTCATACAGTAAGAATGTTACCAAGAAAAAGAGGACTACATAATTCAGTCTCCTGACATTTGTGTCTATAGAAAGAACATCTGATTTGAATGGACAACAACAGCGAGCAGATTGAACACTGCTGACATGTTCAGAAATGTTTTACTTGACATTTGTGGATACACTATTTGGCCAGAAATAAAGTTAGACCCAAGTATTAGTGACACCTGTATGCCCGCGACTATAGAGACTTTCTGTCATACTGTTTGTCTATATTGTTTCTCTGAACCAGTCACATCTTTTTTTTAGTTCAAGTTCTACTATTTCATATTAGACACGGGCTAGTCGCTGATGTCAAACCTGCACTACCTAATAGCGTATACATGCTGAACTGGGGGCAGTTTACAGACTGTGTGTAGTGTGACATGAGTATAAGTATTGACGTAAATATACACAGACCTAACATCAAACTAGACTGCAGAGATGAGTTGGATAGAATTAGGTTTGCCCTTTCCAAGTGAAATCATTCAAATAAATACAACCAGATTTTAGCAGACGACATCTAAATGAGCGGGAAATTCGAAAGTCATTAGAGTAGCCAGGCGTGGAGAATGCGAGGGCTGGTGAAACACAACGAACTGACTGGTTAAGGTCACGGGGGGAGAGCGGGTCATGGTCAGGTGATAAGATTACTACCATGTGTAGGGACATTTTCGTAGCACACTGCAGGTCAGTAAAGAACAGAACATTAAAAATTCTAACTTGTAATGGGAGGGGGGATTGAGAAAAAAAGGAGGGGTGGCTGCTTGTACTTTAATACAAAGATAACACCGAAGGTCAGAACTATAAGAGTAAGGCGTGTACTACAAGGCCTTGAGTCAAAGTGTCTGGAGGCCCAGACCAACGTACAGATTACTGTTATTCCCCCAACTTTGATGTCTACAACTACAGACAGTGTCTTTGATTACCACTACCACGCTCACAATGAGAGCTACTCACGTGAACACTGGGATCAGCGACTGTATGGAGCGGTCTTGACACGTGCACAGCACGAACGTGACCTGACGGTGTATCTGCGGCATCCCACTGTTCATGCCTCCCCCCCCCCCCACAGGTAAGTTACAAGAAAGCTGAAGACGATTGATTAGAATGAGATAGTATTCCAACTAAATAACATACAACTTCAGCGTTCTGGTTAGACGATAAGGGTCAGTGTGGTCATTTCGAAACAAAGCTGGTGTAGTAATAGAATGGCTTTTCTTTGATTTCAGTGAGCGGCACAAAGAAGGAACTATACCGAGGGTAGGGCGGGGCAGGACGATCAAGAAAACTTGGGCACCATACAGATTTCAGACCGCAGCAAGACACCACACAAAAACTTGGCACCTACAGATTTCAGACCGCAGCAAGACACCGCACAAAAACTTGGGCACCATACAGATTTCAGACCGCAGCAATTAAGACACCGCACAAAAACACGCCTATTGGAATTGAACGTCCGCGGCATTATGGGACGTCTCGTAGGACCTTATTTGACCGCGTTCAAAGAGAAACAATTCAACAAATGAGCAAGATGGTTAGGCGTCCGTATCTAGCCTCCAGGAAGATTGGCGTGCTATCATGGAAACACTAATCACTTATGCTGCGAGGCTTGGACGATACTGCAGCGCTTCTAATTAACGTGTACTCGAACTTGAGGAGGTATTTGGTCGATGGATATGCCCCATGACCTGAAAACATGTTAATGGGTACCCAGGAGATCAAAAAACTTGAGAAACACTGATGTCATTTTCACAATATTTGCATGTTCTCAATGCCACAATGTTCTAATGACCGGTCTAGGTCAATGTCACGGGTCAGAGTCAAGCGCCGTCTGCTAGAGATGCGTAAGATCGAGGCCGAAATAGAGGTCAATGATTAACTTCTCGGTGGTGATGCAACACATCAGTCCAACCAACACAATGTTAAAAGTACTACACAGGACCACTAGGATCGACATTTAGATAATGTCATGCAGGACAAGGAAAGAGAATCAAGATAATTAATCGGACCAAGCGTTTGTTGTAAAGTATCGATACATTTGTTTTGTCAGTCCAGACGTTTGATGGGATCGAATCCTTATAAGATGTTTTATCAGTCTTGCCGGTTACTAGGAACGAACTGATCGTGCCCATAACTGGCCCGATTAAGCGGAATCGACTGTATACTATTAAAATCCTCCAAAATCAACCACATCAGAGACACGGAGACGATGTTTACTTGAAATAAACTTCTCTTGTAATGAAATGTAATTATATCCCGACACAGCCAGGTCCTTGCTGTATGCGCCAAACAACGGAAACCACTACTAGAAGCAAGTGACCACTAAACAAACAAAAGATCGCAAATTTAATTTCCAGTGACAAAAGTTGCCAGTTAAGACGTGGTTTCCCTAGATCAGTTGATATCTGATCACACACAGACACAAGAAGAAAAAAACTAAAAATGAAGACTACAGTAAAATGAACTCTTTAACGGACAATAAAGGGAGGGGACGAAGAAAGTGTCTAAGCTTTGAAAACTTGGGACTCGTCAGTGACATGACAGCTGAAGCAATGTCTGTACTTACAAAAACAGTTGTGTACATCTACATATGACATGTACACCAAATAAAACATAAGCACGCAGACAGGCAAGGGTATACACTATGTGGGATTGTGTGTAGCAGACATTGGCTGACGTGACAAAGTAGGACACGGGGTCAAGGACAGGGAAGAAAAAAATGGGGGGGGGGAATACGTTTAAAGAATGAAAGCGCCACAAGAAATGTGTCTTGGTATGAAAATGTAGATCTTGGGTTTCGTGATCGTCCGCACACAAGTCACACATGTAGGCCTAGAGTCTTGATAGGATGTATTGACTTCACCGCAGTTTACTTTTCTATAGGCGTCCGCGTTCAACCCCACCTTTTTTTTATTGACTTCTATCAACCAGTTCAAGAAGGACTGCAAAGCAGAAACACCTGAATATATTTGATAAGCCCAATATCTAGACTTGCTCAACTGAAATGCTATCAACGCGCCTGTTTTAATCTAGAGCGCCTCTTTAGTGAATATTTCAATTTTCAAACAAAATTAAATAGAACTCAGACCAATGGACCTCGTTCAACAGTCGTAAACAAACAACATTTAGTCACGTGATCATATTGATAAAACAACGGGAAAAAAAAAACTATCAAGTGACAGCCTTCATGAATTAAACATTGGATCGTAAATTATATAGAAGAGATAGAGCACCACGTGGCTAAATGTTTGTTTACGATTGGTGAATGAGGTCCATTTACCAAGAGCGAGGTACAAAACATCGTCAGACGTCTAGCTCTTTCATCTTAAGAATGTTAGTAGATAAACTTTTTGTTAACTTCATCAGTTAATCTAATACAACCACCAGCCCAAACTAAAAAAAAAACAATTAATTTAAAGCTTTAGTATAAAATACTTGTAGATACCAATGGGATGTTAACGTTTGCACACCAACAATTCCCATAGCACTGCAGTGTCAGTGTTAATGTGGACCATTTGACTGCACAACATAATTATATTTTCTTTATAGCAACCCCTTCACCCCCAACACACACACACACGCTGTGACATTCCTCAGCCTAGTTTTTTCTTCCATTCATTGATACAAGTGCATATAGAAACTGGAAGAAAAGATAACCTACGTCTCCCAAATCACTGTCAAGATTTTCTTATCGATTCTAAAACTATGATCGAATACGTTGTGAGATTTAGATTATTGTAACACAGAAACACTCTAGTTGGCCTACTCTAGACAACAGACATGCTCCGATGTCCCCAATGATCTAACATCTTTCTAAACGTTCAGACGTTGAGAACTTTCAAAGTTTACCTGACTATCAGACAAGGACTCTACTGACCGCTGCTGCTTCTCCTCCTCAGCAGTGGCTCCATTGTCTAGAATGTCAGGAGTGGCTTGGAGGCCCTCTTCGGGCTGGACAGCTGGCGTACCGTTACGGTAGTCTGCCCCGTGTGTAGGTGTAGGTTGTGGAGTCAAGTCCCCATGGGCGAGGTAGTGTTCTGCCGGGGGCAGGTCTGGGTTAACTGAGCTGAGAGGTTCCTCCGAGTAATGAGTCTCTAACACTTGGTAGTCCCGATACACTATTGGCACATCCACCACAGCCACAGGGGGGACAGCGACTTCTGCCGAGGAGGGGGCGGGCTCCTCCTCTTCCACCCTAGGCGGAACATAGGGGTACAGTATGCACATGGAGGTGGCCGGCTGTCCTCTGGTGTTGCTGTGACCATAGAGGTCAAGACCGGATGGTGGTTGTGTTTCTTGCACTGGAGGAGGCTCAGGGTGCTGTGTGATGGGAGGAGGGGGAGGAGCTGGAGGGAGGTCCTGCGTCTGGAATGAGAGAGTCTGCAAGACAGATGGGTGACATGACACACAGGCAATGAGAAGCAGGGAAACAGGTTCATGGGTATGTTGGTTAGAACACAGACAAAAAAAATTCAAAACATGCTGAGACATATGGACCAACTTAAGGAAACAAGCTTATAGTGAGAGATTAAAACTGCTGAGATAGTATTTTTGTTTAAGTAAACTTTGGTTATAGGCCAGTGTAAAGGCCGTTACTTGCAGTATCAACGTGTGTCCCTCGGAGCATCAGTCTATACACAAAAAAAAAATTAAATGCAGTGCAGAAGAATACCAACTGTAATGTGGGTTAGAGTGACCTTGTACTAAAGCTCCCAATTCAGACTTCTGGAATATGTTATACAAACTACAGTGTAAGCAAAAATCTTTAGAAAAAATTTTAAGGGTCAGGCAAATTTAATGGCAAAAAGTTTGCATTGGGTTGTTTGGGTGGAGAACACAGGTGGAGGCCTGATTGAAAATATTTAGATATCACTCTCGCTCTTTAACAGACGCGGCATTGAAAATCAGAGCGCAGAGAACATATCTCCAAAGCCATTCAGGGCTACAACAGAACCAAACACACCCATTAATCAGACAAAACATTCTCATGCAATCCATGGACAACAAGTTCAGCCTCTGTGTTCAAACTTTACAAGAGTCAAAAACAGAGCGAGTCAAGTTCTCGACAACTTTCATTTCAAAGCCGAATCCGTATTTTTTTTTTGTGTTTACTTTATATTAGCTCTTCAATGTTCTACAAAATACAACGTGGGTTCATGCTAAAACGTATTAATATCAGTTTGAATAATTCATCATCGGACAATTAGACGGACCCACATCGTCTGCATGCAAGATACACAACGGACACGATTCCCAATACAGACTGCATCAACCGCCCAGGACGATGACAATAACCTTGGGGGTGGGGGGATGGGTTTGGGTCAGGTACTATAACAAGCTAAGAGTGCATACATACAGCGTACACATTACAACAAAGGTACACCAATCTTAAAACACATTCTGAAACAATATATAAACCCAAAACATAATATTGAGGGCATATACAAAAGTCTAAAGAATAACGAAAATACTATTTATGGGATGGGCAGTGAAAGAAACAACAATAACTCAAACCTAAGTCACAGCCAAAACGTACAGAACAGATCTACATACTAAAATCTTGAGTTCAAAGTTAGGAAGAGGAAATCAATAAACAATTCGAAAAAACCCAACTGTCACCATAAGAAGATTATCTTCTAGTAGGCCAGAATCTTTCTGCGACCTGTCACTTGGCCAACACTTTACAGTGGCCTGTCACTCCAGATTGAGGCCAACAAAACAGATGGCCAACATCTGGAATGCCGGTGATACCAAAATGTGTAGTATGACTTTGTTTCAGCCGTAATGCAATGCATATTGTAAGGTTACCTCTTAACACTAAAGTTGATAATGAGGCACATTTATGAAGATAAAAAACACCAGGAAGCAAGCACGTTTTCTACCAAGAAAACACTCAGGAAAAGAATTTAATGAAAGTATCAATGAAAGAGATTGTTCGAGTGCCATACTAAACACACTACTTCGCGGAGAGGAGCCCACTCAATGAACAGCAAGATAGACAGGACTTATTAAGTTATAGTCTGAGACATAGACTTGTACCAGTCAATGGCTGTGCTTAGAACAGCATGCACGCACAGATACAGTGGCGTAGCTATGGTGGGGGGAGAATTTGAAAATCCCCCCGGGCCCCAAATGAGCGTTTTTTACATTAAAAATTAAATATTACGCAAACTGCAGGGGCCCCAAAGAGGTCAAGCCCCCGGGCCCCCCAAACGATGGGAAATTCCTAGCTACGTCCCTGCACAGTTAATCCTAAACTTAGAGAGTTGCCCCCTTTTTTTTATTATGTTTAACTTAATACAAAGCTTACATATAAATGTATATAAAAAAAGATTCCTTTCAATCAATTCCCGGCTTCATGTGACACGTGTCTATCATTTCTCATTCTAGTTAGTCCTGATAACGCTTCATTGAAGTATTCCAACTGAAACCACGTGACGTAATGTGTCATTCTTCGATTGTCATTCAGACAATTGCATTGATAAAACGTAAGCCAAATTAGATTTCAAAAGGATTAGATAATACTGATAAGAACAAAAATTAACGACCGAGTCAGGGATTTCTAGTGTTGTTAATTAGCTAGTGGTTGTTTATTTACCCCAACTGACACATTGTTTGAGCCTTTTTCCGAAATAGAAAAAAAAACTCCTTCCACCCATCTTAGTTCAACTATGAATAAGAGAGAGAGAGAGAGCGTAAGCTAAGAGTTGAAAAGAATGCCAATATGACAACAACATACAAGACAGATGTCACTAGTACTACAATAGATCTCTCTAAGAGAGGATGGGTGTTAGCATCAACAACCGAGGGACAGACGCTGACTGGTTAGTACAACAATCTACTACAACTACTTTATACTACACAACACCTGAAGGTTAATAGTGAAACTGTTAGGCAATGTGTTCAGGTACAGGGAGACTGGTCCTCAGACTAAAACTATCTAACCTAAACTATTCCAGAGTTCTAGGATCATCTCTGAACCATTAGAGAAGCAGTTCAGAAACTCTTTAAACTGTCAACTTAAATATTAAACAGCTTGTAAGTTGTGAGAGATTTAAATAAGAGGCTGTCAGTTAAATGTACATTAGCACTTTACAGTTTTATGCTTTAGCTATTCACTAGTTCAAAGTGAGAAAATGTTCACATTTGGCAACCTCCACCATGCATGCAAAGAAAATAAAGTCAAAGTTACATAGACCAGAAGCTGATACAAATGTATAGGCATTAGAAGCTGATAACATGTTATAAACAGATTAGAAGCTGTTACTAACAGATTAGAAGCCCTACTCATAAATGAGTTGAATACAAGACACTGCTACAATATAAGTCATTAGCTGTTACCAAAATTAAAAAAAAAAAAAAAAAGAAATATAAGAGTTCAATATAACTCATAATATTACATGCAGTAAGAAAAAAAAGTTAAGTCAAAACTAGAAGCAGTGTTACTAAGAGCCATATATAGTGAAAGCAGTTAAAGTAGCGGATATTTATACAGCGAAACATCAGACCCAGATTTTATAGGATATTTGCTGGACAGTACAGACAAGACAAATGATTTAAATAATGACATAATAAAATGCATTAAGAGTTGTTTTTTTCATGCTTAGAAATGAATGTCTTAGAAAGTATTTCAAAGTTTGATTTAATATCACACCAAAATTATTGTATAACCAATGAAAAAATAAAGTCATGATAAGTTGAACACACAAATGTTCAAGTTGAACAAAAAAAATTCATATTTCTTAATATTTAAATCTTAACTTTAGAGACTTAGGTTTAGGTTAAAGTTTAAAGTCTCCAAGGTTTGAGGTGTATGTGCTAGAACAGGGTCTGGTGTTAGCAAGAGATTCAAAATGCTTACCTCTGACTGCACACACACATGCAAGAAGGTAACAAAAAAAAAAAAACATTATATACAAGTCTTCAACACAAACATGTCTAGTTATTTACATTTGAGTCTTGTTGATACATTTGAGTTAATAAACACAAGACAAGATCACAAACCCTTGTATTACATATAAACTAAGGAAGGCATTTGTAAGAGAAAATATGAGTTCTGTATTCATTACAAGTAGGATCATTTAGTTTATAAGTGTAGAACTATGACATGGTTTACTAAGTTGATAGTGTTCATGAAATAGTAGCAATGTAAAAGTACCCCCTTTCAGACCTTGTGATCAAATGATGTATGGATGTAAATTTCTATGGCTGATGGTTAACAAGGATGTCATGTGGCCAGCACAATGACCAACCACCTTGACTTTCCCCCACAATATAAAATATCTATAGCGCCAGGGGTGTCCTAGGATTGTGAGATTCAAAATCACTGTCTTCACCAAGATTTGAACCTGAAAACCCCTCAGTTCAGAAGCCAAGCACTTTACCACTCAACCACTATGCCATTTACCAATTTAACATTATATAAATATAAAATATCCATTGTTCACTGCGGGTAGAGAACATAGCCAATGTCATAGTTGTTACATTTTTTTTTTAAATTGTTTCATGTCTTTAACTCCTTTCTATTCTAGAATACATAAAGTGCAACAATGGGTCACTTGAATATTGTAGACTAGGACATAGTCAATGGGACACTTCATTTTGTTAGAGTGAGTCTTGTTATTTCAGAGAGCTCTCTACAGCATGTAGACTGTCTCGTATTATTAGGTTATTTTAATTGTTTTAATCATGCCATGCAGTGTTATTTTCTATCTATCCAGCATTATTTGTGTTCTAGTTTTGCCTGAGCAAAAAAAGATGACACCTCTCTAACATCAGATTATACACCTATTTCTAAGTTAATGTGAACAGTGTCTGTTTGTTCATGCTGTAACATTACACTGTATTTGTTTATTTTTCAGCATATGGAAACTAGTTTATTAATCTGTATGGAGGGTACTTAAAAAATTAACTATGGACACAGACTGGGTACTTACCAGCTGTGGGTCAAGATGTGGCTGGACTGACTCCATAAAGATGTCCCACCACACCTGTAAGAATTCCTGACTGTGCCCAGTGTTGGGTAGTGGGGCGACAGTCCTGGTACTCACATTGAAAGAATGGTGCCATGGCTTAACAGCTCCTATAAAGTGCACCACTTTTATGTTATCATAAAACCTGAAACAGCAGAGAAACAAGTGCATAGAAACATGACCAAAAGGAATATAAAAAAAAATTATGCAAGACATACTTTACAATGATTAAAGAGACCTTAAAGATATACAGGGCTGGTAAAGTATTACAGAGAAAGATTACAGAGAGGAACACTTCTGCGCCATATGTTTGATATGAATACAACATTCTTCATTGCATAGACCTTCCTTCAGGGAACAGTACCAGAAAAAATAAGAGGCAGACAGAGAAATCGATGGGAAGACAACATAAAAGAAATGGACGGGCCTGCCATTGAAAGAGGTTCTAACTAAGGCAAAAGACAGAGAGGAATGGAGAAAGTCGGTTGACAAATTTTGCATGGTGCCCCAATGGCCAAACAGATTAAGGGATAGGTCAAAATAACGTTCTTGAAAAAGGAGAATCTTTGTTTTCCAATGGCAATGGAAATGTTTAATAAGAGTATTTGTGCAATGTCAAAATCAACATTTGCTTTCCTCAATACAAGTGAGACAGGAGGATGTCCTCCATACATGTGAAGCAGGATGTCCTCCATACATGTGAAGCAGGATGTCCTC
>JADKLZ010019686.1:3313041-3327930 GCA_021533235.1 Biomphalaria straminea | reverse complement strand
ACATGTGAAGCAGGATGTCCTCCATACATGTGAAGCAGGATGTCCTCAAAACATGCAAGGCAGAATGTCATTTACTGTGAGGCAGACATACAAATTGTCTTTTAATTGTATTTGAACTTTGATTCAGTAGCTAGATGCTCTAAACACTAATCCCATCAGAATTAAAACAAAAAGGAATAGATCAGGAATGTCCTCTGAGACCCATGATGCAACAAGCAACATGTGAAGCAGGATGTCCTCAAAACATGCAAGGCAGAATGTCATTTACTGTGAGGCAGACATAATGTCATTTACTATGAGGCAGACATACAAATGTCTTGTAATTGTATTTGAACTTTGATTCAGTAGATAGATGCTCTAAACACTAATCCCATCAGAATTAAAACAAAGGAATAGATCAGGAATGTCCTCTGAGACCCATGATGCTGGTTTCAAAGGCCAATGGCTAACAATGGTATCATTTTAGCTCACACAACTATTCATTAAATAAATAGAATATTTACAATTAAATAAATAAATAATGGATATTTATAACCAAAAGATTCTAAACAGGGCCAAAAAAAAAAGTATGAAGATCATAATGTGAACTTTAACATCATTCATTTGATTCAGCTGCCAGACAGTCCATGACCACTACTTCCCATCAAACTGAACTATCTTTGGTACAAGTACTTACTGTTTAAATGCTGGCAGGTAACTGTAAAAGGCTTGAGAGACTACATTGTAAGTAAATGGTAGATGTTTCTTTATATCTTCTGTTGCCCAGTTCTTGAAAAATAAATTTAAAAGGCCTTGATCTCCTCCTGGAGACAAAGAAAAAAAAAAGGTTATACAACATCTTGAAATTGTAATGAACTATTTATATCCAGGGTTCAAATCCGAGTGACCACTGGGATTTTAATTTCAGGATCTTTGGGCCCCTTTGAGTCCACCCAGATCCTATGCGTACCTGACATTAGTTGGGGAAAAGTAAAGTTGGTTGGTCATTGTGCTGGCCACATGACACCTTCACTAACTGGGCCACAGAAACAGATGACCTATAAATCTTCTACCCTAAAGATCACAAGGTCTGAAAGGGGAACTTTGTATCCTCTAACCCAAGCCATACAATATATAAAAGCAAGAATTTCTTCTTCTAGACAGCTTTTAGCTGCTGAGCTGTTGCCTTTTTTTGCAGACTAAAAAGGCACTGTTTTCATTTTTTAGCAGTGTCATACAGAGTGTTGGACAGTAGTAGTGGTAGCAGGGTCTGCCTAAGGTGGATTAAGATGGGACATTCAAAGAGAATATGGTTCACTGTTTCACAAGAGTGTGGACGCAGTGTCTACAGAGAGGTAAGAGTGTGGTATTTATTTTGTTAAGGCGTACAAATGTGTGCCCTGTTCTTGGTTGGAAGATTGTAGATTGATCAGTGTGGTGAAGTAAGTTAATACTGTCCAAAAAGAGAGACCAAGAAATAGAATAAGTCAAGATGAAAAGTCTAAGGCTGTCCCAAAGGAGGTGTTAAAGTACCCCTCCCCAAGTCAACTAACCAATTACGGATATATTAGTAAACAATTAGCCGAGATAAAACATTTCCCATTTCCCTCTTACAAGTCATAACATGGACACAAATTTATGCACAACATACAACTTTTTAAACACTAGCAATAAATATTCATAATGATATAGCAACAAATGTCACCCCAACTACAATATTACAGTATCTAGGCAAACATACAACAAGCAACTACTTTCTCAGTTACAATGACCCCATTACCTACCATCAAACGAGCCAGCGGTTACAGCATAGTCTAACAACTTCTTGTATGTGTCTTCCGATGGCTCAAAAACAAATACACCAGAGTTGAAACAGTCGGGCCAGCCAGCGTCTGGTGCAGCTGACAACTCTTCTCTATCAAACAAATCGTCTATATTTCTTATAACCTGGGGAAACAAAGATGGTCTTCAGTTTTATGGTTGCACACTAAATTGAGACAAGTTGTGCCTCTCTATATCAGTAAACATACTCATTAACTATTAATTTCTCATGCCTTATTTCTCAAAACAGTTGGGCTATAAATTATGTTCACCACTATAACAATAAAATATTTTTTTTTAATCATAAGAGCTTTACTCAAATTTATTTTTTTAAATTCAATGCAGATAATGCCTTTAACACTTGCAATAGAACAAGCAGAATACAAATTGTTATCATTAGAGACGATACACTACACACTATTGCATATCACCCACTACACACTATTGCATCACTCTGTAAACATCTTACCAGTGTGTCTGCATCCATGAACACACATTTCTTAAACTGGGTCAACCTCCAACAGTGAAACTTAGTAAAAGTGACACTCAAGTCTGGCCTGCCAAGCAGGGCCAGGTTACAGGTGTCACTGCTGTCCAGCACATTTACAGGAACTATCTGGTCAAACACTGACCCTAACTGACCTCTGAAACATAATAAACAAGACAGGCATTTATGAATTTTATGTAAACCCAGTCACTGGCACTATCTATATTTATATAAATATACAAGCCTCAATTTTTGTATCAAGCGAAATGCAGTCCTACTGACCTAGATTGATATGAGCCTAGAAACCTAGAGCAGTGTAACTAAAGTATACTAAATATATTTTAGCTTGTAATAAAAACTCATGAATCTCAAGTATTAAAAATACTGGTTCCTGACACTTTAAAAGTATACCTCTTACTAGAAAATTAAAAATATTAAATACTAAAAAAAAAATATTTATGGCATATGTTTTCTGTGTCCTTTTATAGCCATGACAAAAAAATTTTTCTTATAAAAATATTTTAGTATTTACCTGACAGAGTCTGAGACTCCCACCGAAACCATAACAACCAGCTTCCGTGTGGTTCCCACTCTGCGCAGCGAGTGCGCCAACACAAGACATCCCAATGCATAAGTGTCATTTGTAGCAAGGGTCACGAAGGCTTCCTGTGATTCTGTTGAAACATTTAATAAATAATTTAAATTTTACAAATAATTTAACATCCTTTTCTTTTCCATAACACTGAAGGTAAGGAATGTAACTGTTTAAAATGTCCTTCATAACTGGTGAGTGTACCAAGAATGCATTACATGCTAAATAACAACCAGCAGGTCTAGTAAAAAAAAATTCCAGATTAATCTGAATAAAAAGATTTTGATTTTCAAACATTAAGTAAATACTATAAATAAGAGAGACAATTTAAAATGGGAAAATGAATTCATGAAAAAGGCCCATTTGCTCATTAACAACAATAATTGGTAGAACACAGATAATTATAACTCACTTTTTTTTTAGTGGAATAAGTACACAAGTTGATGATATTGAAAAAACATTTGCTAGAAGCTAGAAATCTGGATAATAACTGGGAAAAAAAGGTCAGTTTCCAGTCAGGTAAACACAGCATAAGAATCTAATGACAATCTGAGATTATAACCACCAAAGAAAATTTTAGAACAGTATCATGGATCCTGATGAAAATGATAAAATTATAAGCGGTGTACTAGGATTGACTGGAAACACATTTGGAAGGTTGTCATTCTAGAAACTGAACTGTCTGACTTTAAGCATTACCACTTCATCACATAAATATTTGTTTTCTATGACTACAAAGAGCACCCCTTAAGTATTTGTTATCTATGACAAGAACCACAACATAAATATTAGTTAAATATGACAAGGAGCAAACCATAAATATTTATTGTCTATTAGATGACTACAAGGGCCACCACATAAATATTTGAGACATCTTAGATTTTCTATGACAAGGACTGAAAGACGCTTTTCAATATATTCATATTCTCCATGTATCCATATTCTCTACATAGAAAGAATCTAAGATACACTGTAAGCCAATGAAGAGATATATCAATTGGTTTTCTCTGGCAACAAAGACTATTCCAGAAACAATGCACTCTACAAGTATGGTTTAGCAGTACAAATAGTGGAGGGTCATAAATGGTAGCACTTAAAGTGGGAGTTGTCACAGTATTGTTAGCACTGTGTCAACAAATGTCATCTGTGCCTAAAGCTGTGCACTCTTTGACACTTTCTCAATATTAGATTCTATACAATTAACATTTCTTCATTAAAAGACAGTTTATCCTGTTTGATAATTTTGCTGATAATCAAATCACCCATTATGTCTATTACATACTAATACTATTCTGTGGATCTAAACCGAATATTTGAAGACATTTTTCTCTTTGATATTCCTGAGTAAAGTAAACTGAGTATTGAACCTTTTTGTGCATGGAAAACTCAGATCCCAATCACTAAATTAATTTATGAATCCATACTAATACAGGATTACAGGAATAGATGAAAAAGGAAACCACAAATTCTGGTTAGAAAAAAAAGATTCCAATTTTATATATTCTGAATTATACACAAATTATTGACTGCTTTCCTGTCTTATTTGTTACAATGGGATTCATCGCCATAATGAACCTCATCACAATTAAAAGAAACTGATGTTGAGATTTACAGTTGTTACAAACAATGATTAGTATATCCTCGTAAAGTCGTATCAACTTCACCCAAGGCATTAATTTTTTTTAAACCTTGTATTAAAAAAAATTATAATCTTAATAAACATTCCTTCAACTTTTTTTGTTTACATTTGTAACTTGTATATTATGCATATTTGCATACCTTTTCACTTATGGGTCAATGGCCAATGGGCAAGATTTGACTATAAAGTTTGAAAACCATTGGTCTTTACAAGTTCCTCTATAAGACTCTCATTGTTCAACTAAAGACATTTTTTCTTTATTTAAAACAGAAAGGTGAACAGGATCAAAATTTATAGTCCTCTACAATTACAAGATTTAAATGTCACATGATTATAGATCCTCTTTGTAATACAACTTATTCCTTGTAGAATAGGGAGAATTTTTTTAAAATAGCAGGCAACCAACATAAAAAAAAAAACCATTACTGCTTCCTCTTGCATATATGAAAGAAAAATCACTTGGTTTTAGTAAAGTCTTTTATTTTAGACCTGTACATTGATGCTCTATATATTTATACTGTAATTCTGCTATAATTAGAAAGAGCATGACAACATAGCAAATTCTATACACATACAAAAACTTGAACAAACTAATTGAATTGGAAGTGTTTTGTTTAGAATTGTTTGTTTTTTAGTTATTAATGCTTTTACATATCTAGTAATGCTTCTCTATGTTTAGCCAGTAGTTAAGTAATGTTCCTTAAAGCTATATATATATATATATATAGTATAGATTTTTCATCTTTATGAAAGACCCCCTAACTACTTTATCTCAAGGATCCCTACAATTTGATCTGTAGGCTAGAATAGAATATATCTATCATAATCATGTAGATTGATTGACTTGATATTTCACCATCACTGAGCTTTGGTAGATAAAGTTGAAGAGGTCTAGAATTGGAGTCAAAACATTGTGTATATATATCTAGATCTATACTATTGTTAGTATTATTATAATAGAAGGTACTTTGACAAACCTTTCTCTACTGACCTATAAACTGCTAACTAGCAGCGATATAGTTTTGAAACAGAATGGCTAGACTCCCAAACCCATGGTGCTAGTAGATTGTTGTTTTTACATTTGCTTCATTTTTTAAAAACCCTTGTGCTAATCTTAAAGGAGGATTCCTAAGCTTTTGAATGATACCACATTGTTAATAAATAAAGATCGTGTTTATTTAGAAAATTTACAGTAAAGTCATAGGTAAGATTAATTTTGCATTTAATATCATTTTTAAGCAAGCTTGGTAATTTTTTATTGAATTTAGGCCTAGATTTATGCTTAAAAAGTTTTTTATTTCATCATTTTTACTGAAATTTTGTCCTCCAAAATTAGAAAAAAACTTCCCCAACGTGTCATAAATGATGCCAAATTAGGCTATTTTTCAAAATAGTTAAGAAGAATAATTATAACTACCATAACAATCTATGACTTTAGTATTAAAATCAATATATCTATTAAAGAGTTGTGTTAGAAATCTTTTTTTTCTATACTAAGGTACACAAAATATGAAAGGAAATCAGATTATTAAGGTAAAATTGGGCCCATCCTGACGATGTTTAATGAAGTCACTTCATGATGCAGCGACGTGTGGCGCCAGACATTAGTAATTCTCATTGATAATATGAAGTATAAATGATTTATGCATTGTTTAACACTTTATCTTTGATCAAACTAGTGGAGAGAATGCTATCAAGGTGTTATTTAACATTATATTTAAAAATATTATAAAGCTGGGGAAGTTTCTACCAAAGGGCATTCTAGAAAAAGGATCGGAGTCAATATCAAATAATTGAATTAGCTGTGAATCAATGTTAGCTGAATGTGAGTTGAAATAATCAAATTAAAAACCATATAATGGGGTAGATGTGTTCCAAATTTCAAGCTTCTATCTATTACGGTTATAAAGTTATGATGACATAAAGATGAAAATTAATTTTTTCGATCAGATTTTTTGATATTTTCTATAGATTTAGTCCATTTTTCAACACATAAAACCGCATACCTTTGCTCCTATATAACATAGAAAGATAAATTTGGTATCATTGTAATCATCTCAGCAAGCTCTACATAGCTAGATAGTTTCTGTTGTTATATATTTATTTTGAATTTTTTTGTTAAAGTACCTATTTATTATACTGTCTAAAGTTACCTAACGGTAGTCTAGTCTAAGACTACTCTCCGTCTGTAGTCAGTGTATCAGATCTATACTTGTGTCTTATATTATAGTCTATAGATTCTACTCTTCTTCTGTAGTCTGTACGTACTGACACTGTAATTTACGTAAATTGTAACTTTTACTTAATAATTTAATAACTCAAATAACTGCTGTGTGAAGTGTGTGTTGTCTAGCTAGACTCAAAGACTGTCACAGTGACTGGACTGGTAGACAATAATAGAATAAGTTCAATAAGACATTAGTAGATTGTATACGGGAAAAAAAAAGCTTTTATTTTCAGTGCTGGCAGTGGCACTGTGTGGTCGGATTACCAGGAATAGCAATTAAAACTATTCATAAATTCACTGAGCCTGTGACTCACAGTGTGAGGAGGGTAACTCTTGGAGTCTAGTCTAGCAAACGAAAGTAAAAATGTTTACAAAATGTTTGCATGTTTTACGATCTTATTACAGACCAGCAAGACAAAAAGCAATCGAATTTGGACGTATGCAATCAATAATATGCTTATTAACATAATTCGTAAACCTTTCTACTTTTTGAGCTTAATAACATTATATAAAACTGTTTTTTTTTTAAGGATTATATTTACCTCTATTTTCTCCCATCGTAATCCGTTAGGGTCACCGACGTCACCGTCTATCCACGAAAGGAAGTGCGACTGCGGCCAATCAACAGTCTGCTGGAAATCATGTGGGCGGTGTTCATAAAAATAACACCGAGGTTTTACGCCAAGTGCCCTGGCCACGAGACGAGCACCCTCACTCACAACACGTTCGTGTGTGTGGTTTTCTTTTTCTTCTGAAAGAGATTCCTTCTAACCTTTCCCACCCCACTTCGCTGATAACACGTCCTAATAGGGATCATCCAGTTATGACGTCTAGTCTGCAGAGAAAGCTCTAGTGACGATTACAAATTGTTTTATTGCAAATAATAGATCTAGTAATAAAAATATGTATCCCGACATGATCAAGACGAGGTTAGCAATAATAGCATTGATAGGACGTCAACATGTTAAAACTTTTAGTCAAAATTATGGTTACGAATAGTTACGACTAATACTAATCATTCAAGGAGATTTTTTTTGGCAACTCAGCACTTTTGAATTAATAAAAAAAAAACAATTAATCAACTAATTATTTTTAGCTAATTATTTTGTTTGATATCGAAAAGGGGAAATGATTGCTACGTTACTGAGAGCTATAGTCTATATATATAGTTTCAAATGTGTAGTTCTTCCTTATAAATAATCTTTATTATCAAATGGATGGCGAATTCCAAAATTTCCCTTTCAACCTATACACTAATCTCTTAGCACATTACTGGCTCCTTGCAGAGGCGTAGCTAGGGAATTGGGGGCCCGGTCGTAGACCTTTCTAGGACCCCCTGCATTTTGACATTCGGCATCATGTAGGCCTACAGACAGAAAGTTGATATAAGCTTTTTTTAAATAAGAGCTAAAATGCCAAATAAATCTAAATACATTTAAAACATGTAGCTCTTATTATTGTTGTTCTTGAATGTAGAGAAGCATGTTATTTGCCTGAGCTCAATGGGGAGCGAGTTTCAAAACTTTTATCCATGTAATGAAACGCCAGAAAACCGTTAGCTTTATAACTTTATAAGAGATAAGAGTGTCTGAAATGGAAGCGTTGAGTCCGTATAGATTATAGAGGCAGTGTTCTCTGAGGTACAAATGGGTGGATTTATGGAAACAACAATTCAGTTCATTGGTGATACCTGGAGCCAACTTAAATAGGGCCTATTTCAAACTATTTCCGTGCCAAGTTAAAAATGATTTTCGCTAAGAGATGACGATATTTATTAATTTATTTGATGTTAATTTGGATGTTAATTGGGAAATAAAAATTCCAACTTGAATTATGCCTACTTGATTTCTTGTCAATAATTAATAACTCACCAAGACCAAAAGTCTCTTATGCGGAGTGTAATCAGAGAATCCAGACCATGTCCTTCAAAACGGCATTCTTTGTCAAGAGGCCTGAACAAGACTCTGACATTAAAATACCCATATAGAAAGAAAACTTTATGGAGAGCTTTCTGATTTGGAAACTATTGCACAGTTCATCTCATATATTGGTCTTAGTCATCTGAATGCTCCAACATAATAATGAGAAGGATGAAGAATATTTAAAAATGAGAGTTTGACGAAATTTATTATATTCTCATGTTTGATGAATGGGTGAAATATTTTTATCTTCGAAACTTGTGAGCAGCTGTTGTCTTTAATGAAAATAAACTGTCTGAAAAATTATAAAAATTTTTAAAAGTTTCCTGATCAGTGTATATTATTTAAATATTTATTTTAGAAAATATTATTGCCCAACAAAATATTTCTTTTTGGCCCGCTCCCTAAAATAAGTTTGCCGAAAACTGGCGTAGATGAACAGACCGTGCCATCTGGGAGGCGGAAGCTCATGATAGAGTATCATGGCGTCGCTCTGTGAAAACTGGCTCACAAATTGCTTAGGACACGAGAGCAGCGCTGGCAGAAGAAAAGCGTCAGAAAAAAAAATGTCAATAGATCTAGCTGGAATAACATGCCCAGTCTGCCGAACATTCCGGGCTCACATAGGTCTCGCCAGCTATACTAGAAGGCTTAAACCCCCAAGTGCAAAGCTCCCAGCCCTCTGGATGACAAAACTGGTCATCATCGAACCACGATGGACGAACTATTAAATCAATTTAAAAAAATTAATTAACTAATTATTCAACAAACCATATCCTCCCTAATTCACCTTAGGCAGACCCTACTTCCTCTACAGCCCAACATAACCAACACCCTGTACGGCAGTGCTGAACAACTGAAGAGAACAGCACACTATTTTTCCTTGGCAAAGTCTGCATAAGAGCTCCAGCTCAGCAGTAATAAAGCTGGCTAGAAGAAGAAGAATATATAGATGAATAGTATTGAATAGAGATAATCTTAATTAGGAGCGTTAGATCAACAGGTAGATCTATTCATGATAACTCACTGCTTCACATTTGGTCTGGCTAGATGAGACTTAGGCCTATATAATGACATACATATACAAAACTTGGCAGTTTCAACAGTTGAAGTCAAGGTGTTCTAGTTTAAGACGGCACGTCAAAAGAGGACAAATAAATTGAAGGTGTAACGAAGTGTTACTTGTTGTAGTAACTATAGAAACAGGGCGCAACAAGGAAAATAACAATATAGGCAGGTAGAAAACAAATTAACATTTTTTTATGCGTATCCAATACATGTATACATTCACATAATTTTGACTAAGACCAAGATGTAGCGAAATAGCTGACCCACTCACGTGCTGGTCGCGTGCTCCAGAATTTTTGAAGCGATGTGTTATAACTATCTGTCCGTGTGCTCTGTTTATATTACGCAATACGTAACAGAGAGAGAGAGAGAGAGAGAGAGAGAGAGTACAAACTATACTTTCGTTAAGGTATATTAAATGTAGGGGGCTTGGTGGGTGGCTGAAGGGTCTCGGGTTCGAATCCCGGTAAAAAAAAGAAACTTTAAATTTCAGGATTTTTAAGGACGCCACTGAGTCCACTCAACTCTAGGTGGTAAAGGCGGCTGGTTGTTGTGCTATTAACCTGACAGTGACACCTTCGTTAACAGAAGGCCATAGAAACAGATGACCTTTACATCATTTGGCCAAATAGATCGCAAGGTATCCACTTACTTTATTTATTTAGTAGTTCTCCGATAAGAGGGCGTGGTGGCTGAGCGGTAAAGCGCTTGGCTTCCGTACTGGAGGTCCCGGGTTCGAATCCTGGTGAAGACTGGGATTTTTATTTCGGGATTTTCGGGCGCCCTTGAGTCCACCCAGCTCTAATGGGTACCTGACATTAGTTGGAGAAAAGTAAAGGCGGTTGGTCGCTGTGCTGGCCACATGACACCCTCGTTAACCGTGGGTCACAGAATCAGATGACCTTTACATCATCTGCCCTATAGACCACAAGGTCTGAAAGGTCTCTCCGATAAGAGATTATAGGTTTATTTTTGTTTATTTATATTTTATAAAAGTTGGATTAGTTGAAGTTGAAGGCCGCGCTTGGCTTCCAAACCTGGGGTTACTGGGTTGAAATCTCGATGAAGACTGGGATTTTGAATTACGGAATTTTTAGAGCGCCCTTGCGTCCTCCCAACTTCTGTAAAGGTGAACTTAACATCATCTGCCCTATATATCGCAAATATCTCGAAGGCTAATGTCTTGTCAAGCAAACACGGTAACCACTCTGCTGGCGAAGAGCTTGTGAACATGAAAGATTGTATAGTTATCTGTTGTTTCTATTTGATGTTTGTGTTCACTAAGCCTCAGACGACGACCTATAAAGGGGACTAATTCAGTTTATACCACCACTTCAGTCAAGTACAATTTCTTTCCCTTGTTTAAGATACCAAACAAAATAACTAATGACCGTTCATTTTTTGTTATCATGTTGTCAGGTAAAAGAAATAATTGTGCAAAATTTCAGCTTGATCTGATCATGTACAAACTCATTACCAGATAGACAGAATGAGTTGATACAAGTTTTGTAAATATGAAAGAAATCAAAGACACTAAGCTAAAGCCTCATTTCTTATTCCATATGCTAGGACCTATTCCTAAAATTCTTCCTTAGTGCCACTAGAGTGTAGAACGCATCGCCTGAATAATGTCTGAATCAGTCAGGAAAACCAATGACTTAGTCTGTAAATTGCATGCCCGCCTAGATTAATACAAGGAAACGCGTAGGGCGCAATTATTGTATGCAGTCCTGGGCCTAGTGTGTTTCTTCGACATTATCTCCCATATTACACAAATCATAAAATCAACAAGAACTTGATTAATCCCAGCTAGGACCGACAAAAAATGTATCGACTTAATTTCTAATTCTGGCGAAGAAGAGAACGCGAGTGGCTCAGATATTGCTGAAGTAAAAATACAGCGGATATGTTGGCGGAAGATGTGTTTGCCATTAGTTAGAGCGGAAACCGCGATGTATTGACATTTTTTTATTAAGTTTTTGGAGAAGGTGCTTGCATTTGATATTCATCACTCGATTGTTCAGACTTTATGAAAATGGAGTATTATTATTCATGCTAAGTTTGGTTGAAATTCTACTAGCTTATGGCTAGTAGATCTGGTGATCAAGATATCTATTTCAAATAATACATCAGTTGTCTGCTGATACAGGAGTTACTCAGTGCATTGTAATCTTTGTATTTTAGTTGTGATATTCACGTGCAACTCAAGCTCCTCAGTCTTAAGGTCATAAACTACAAACATGAACAAGAAATTATGACACCATAATAATGTTACATCCTTCTTTTTCACTGAGGCAAAAAAAAATCTATTCCATAGTTCCACAGCTACATAAACATTTTGTTCATAACATAGACATAAATAAATGAATATGGTCCATAATCAGTGATTGAATAGCGTGCTGGTGCCAACTCTAAAATCTCCTTCAGCCATATAATCCCCTTTGGGCTTTGCTTTGGGCCCCGTCAGTATGGAAGAGAGGCGAGTGTTGGCGTGTGGGTAGCCCAGCACTCGCAAATTTACCGCCTAGGATTACCCCAGCAATGGAGAGTTAACAGTCCATCTCTGACGGTAATGTCTCTGAAAAAAAAACACGGAGAGGGTAGTTACTGGAAGCTCCTAGCAGATTGGCGTATGTAAGATCGAGCCATGGGCCCAAAACGCTATGAAACCCCCCACATGTTGTTACGCGTGGGCCCCCAATGGTCGTACGCCCGCGTACAATGAACCTCTTCGCAACGTTGATGCTACGCCATTGGCTACCTAGTAAGGGCTCTTCCACATCACACGATAGCTTTTAGCCTTAAGCCGAGGAGTCTTCAACAGCAATATACGCCTGTATGTGCAGGCCTATGTGTTATGCGCATTTTTCTGTAGGGGTGGGGAGGTAAAATTCAATACACACGAAGTACTCTTGAAATCAGAGATTCACGCAATACACTAAACGTCCATATCCTCTGACATTAGGGAACAGCCATGCACCCCACACAGACCTCCATTCAAGCCTAAATTGTAAATGTTACAGTTTTAATAAATAACATTTTAGATAACGCTAAATTCTCTATGGCTAATTTCCCATATTTTCTTTCGAAAAAACTAAGAAAATATGGGAACTCACGTTTGAAGATTAAGCGTTTATGGAAAATAATATATCAACCTAGAGGATAATGACAACCGACCTCACATATACATTCAAGGCCCTTAACATTTCTAAAAAGATTCCCGTTGCCTGTCAGAGGACAGTAGCCTAATGCTGCAGACCCGCCACATCACCATTCCTCAGTGGACACTAATAAAGAAACTACAATGAATTTTGTTTCTCTCTAACGAAGCTCGACTTTGGCAGTGCCAGAGAATGAATATTAGTTTGTTTTTAACATTATAATACCGTATTATCCATAAGAGAATTCTAACACTCTATGTAAACGTAAAGTGATATATGTAAATGGCTAAGTGTAATTCGTAAATTTGAATCTTAAATCGCAAAATAAAAATAAACTAGTCGAACGGCTGCGTAGCATACGCCGCTATTTTGCAGCGCCGGCCTTAGGCCACTGCAGCCTATGCGACCGCAGTGGGCCACTCACTTTCATAGGACTCGCGCTAATTCAAGGTGTATAAATAATTACATTAAACCATTTTATAACTTAAACTAGATTTCCAGCGCCCTCCTGTCGATTTACCAGGAGCTCCTGGAAATCTCCCAAAATTTCAAAATAAACGAAAAAGTAGGCCTACTTAAAATTACATATATATATATAGACAAAAATTGTCATTTTGGGGTGTCATTCAATAAGGAAAACGCCAATCCTACGCGCGATAAATAAAAACGGCATTATTCATTAGCGTATTTGTGTAATCTGGTGAAAAGCTTCTCGCGCCTCAAACTAATGAAGAATTACTTGAGGTCAACAATTCTCAAAGATAGATTGAAACATTTGGTAATTCTTGCAATTGAACGTGATCTATGAAGGAAAAAGAATTATTATGATATACTGTATAACTTTGCTACACGCAAGGCTCGTAAAGTAATTCTGTGCGCAGTAAAGAATGAATAAAATGCATAGGCGAATTTATTTTCTAAAACCAACTCTTAAATTTCACTTATTATCCGCTTCCCTACCCAAGCTTGGCCCCGCGAAATCCGTTTCGCATAGTGCCCCGGTTAAGTCCGGGCTGTCCGGTCCTGCTATTTAGTGAAGGGTGAATATACATAGTAGATTACTTAGTCTCTTTCTTGACTTCTTGGTCATAATGGTTAAGTCCGGCGCTGCTATTTAGTGTTTGTAAAAGTTTTTACATGTTTCGAATCTTCCTTTAGAGTTGAAGATAGTTTACTTCCTAGCCCAAACGTCCCGCAGGACAAAGGGGGATGGGAGCGGGCAGGGTTTGAACCCGAGACTATCGATAAATCCAAACGACAATCCAGTGCGCAAACCACACGACAAGGCAGCCATCCGTAGTGACGGGTGAATACTACTTGTTATCCCCCCTCTTGTTTTTTCGTGGAGTAACTCTATCCGCGGAAATAAAAGAGTGATTTTTCCTTTACTTCTTCTACTTGTCCAAACTGTTAAGCCATTCTTTCCTTTACTTCTTCTACTTGTCCAAACTGTTAAGCCATGCATGAAGAGAATTATATGTGTATAGGGCCTAAATGGCAAAGTGTAAGTTGTGAGAGTGAAAACGTAAATGGTAAATGGTAAAGTGTAAATAGTGAATTTATTTAAAAGTTCCCTTTTAAACCTTGTGATCTATAGGACAGACGAAGTAAAGTTCATCTGATTCTGTGGCCCACGGTTAACAATGGTGTCATGTGGCCAGCACAACGACCAACCGCCTTTACTTTTCCCCATCAAATGTCAGGTACCCATTAGAGCTGGGTGGACTCAGAGGCGCCCAAGGATCCTGAAATAAAAATCACAGTCTTCACTGGGATTCGAACCCGACTTTCCGCCTTGGAAAAAAAAGGTTCTTCATTTTGTTACAATTACAAAATAAAGTTGTTTTTTTTTTTTGGTCTGAAAACAATAAAACCCTTCAAGATCTTCTATTATATTATTATTATTATAACTACTAATATCCTATACTCTTAAGCGAGCAATTCTTGTATATATATATAATATCAGGTGGCCGAGCCTTGCTCGGTTAAATAATTT
>JADKLZ010019686.1:3280533-3297009 GCA_021533235.1 Biomphalaria straminea | reverse complement strand
CACGGAAGATGTATATTTCTGTCGTTTATCTTTGATATAATTTTTTTAAATGAACTTTTAGCAGCGACAAAGAGAGTTTGTGTGATACACAAACTCAGAGGCGGCCCCCGTTGGGAGATCAAAGCACGGAAGATATATATTTTTGTCGTTTATCTTTGATATACTTTTTTTTAAAATGAACTTTTAGCAGCGATAAAGAGAGTTTGTGTGATACACAAACTCAGAGGCGGCCCCCGTTGAGAGATCAAAGCACAGAAGATGTATATTTCTGTCGTGTATCTTTGATATATTTTTTTTAAAATGAACTTTTAGCAGCGATAAAGAGAGTTTGTGTGATACACAAACTCAGAGGCGGCCCCCGTTGAGAGATCAAAGCACGGAAGATGTATATTTCTGTCGTGTATCTTTGATATATTTTTTTAATGAACTTTTAGCAGCGACAAAGAGAGTTTGTGTGATACACAAACTCAGAGGCGCGGCCCCGTTGAGAGATCAAAGCACGGAAGATGTATATTTCTGTCGTTTATCTTTGATATACTTTTTTTTAAATGAACTTTTAGCAGCGAGAGATCAAAGCGGATCTGACAGGGATCCGACTCCGATGGGGGCCGCCTCTGAGTTTGTGTATCACACAAACTCTCTTTGTAATCTTGTTATTCATTATGTTTCATGTTCTTGTGAGAACAGAGAATTTGCTAAATCTTAAATCTCAACTTGAGACTTACACACAATCAGTATAACACAACCCAATGTTTATGACATAGGTTGATCGAAAATTATGTTTGTATTTGTTCTGTTTGTTAAAATAAGACTAATGGACCTCATTCGCCAATCGTAAACAGACAACACTTAGCCATGTGGTGCTCTCACTTAGCCACGTGGTGCTCTTACTTAGCCATGTGGTGCTCTATCTCTTCTATAATTTACAATCTAATTTAATACACGATGGTTGTCGTGGTTGTTTATCAATATGATCACGTGACTAAATGTTGTTTGTTTACGATTGGTGAATGAGGTCCATTCCAAATGAATTTCAAGTATTGAGTTACTATTTTGTTTACCTATAAATTAAAAAAAATAAAAACATGAATTGTGTTGTTTTAAGAGAATATTGTGAAACAATTCAGTTAAATATAACACTACTGAAAACATTGTCACTGGCCCAAATATAAGGATGATTCTGTCTACATGATGATCAGTTTCACATACTATGTCATAGACTCCTTAAGAGGCCAAGGGCAGAAGTAGGGTTAGTCTAGACTCGAATCAAAGTTTCTAAAACTGTGTTCAGATAATGAAAGAATATTGTCAACATGTCTTGTTCAAGTTATATAGAAGTGATGAGAAGAAGCATTTCACTTCTTTCAATCAATACCACATTGATTATTTGTATCTCCTGTGCTGGTTTATATCAACCAAACTTTGTGTTTATATTGATGTTATTCCAAATTGTCATTTTATCAAGTACCTTAGTTTTACAAAACTGCATCCACATTCAAGTGAGGAATGTAGAAGTCGCTCATCATGACATCTTGCTTATCGTAACAGCTAACTATTAATTTTGCTTTTCATGTTGCATCAAAATTGAAGATTATTACATCCTAGTCCTAACCTCCTGTTGGGTGGTTGGCAGGATTCAAACCAGGAATCATTGAGACAACAATCCAGAGCACATATCTCATGACCAGGTAGCCATCCCAAGTCATATAATCTTCATTTTTTTAAAACCGAAAGTAAAAAACCAAGGGGCTGTGTGGTCGAATGGTTAATCTCCTAGCTTCCGAACCTGAGGTCTTGCGTTCGAATCCCGGTGAAGACTGGGATTTTGTATTTCAGGATTTTTAGGGTGCCCCTGAGTCCACCTAATTCTAATGGGTACCTGACTTTAGTTGGGGAAAGTAAAGAGAGTTGATCGTTGTGCTGGCCACATAACACCCTGCTCATTTAACTGTTGGCAAAAGAAACAAATGACCTTATCATCATCTGCCCCAAAGATTGCAAGGTCTTAAGGGGACACTTTACTTTTTTTACTTTTTAAACCGAGTTCATACCTGATTACATACATTCTTCATTCATACATCCAAGACAAGAAAACTTTGAAGAGCTTTGAACTATTTGAGAGCTTTTAATCCACAAAACAATGGCAAATAATTGGGACTGACATACAAAGAAGAAGCAGTGCAACAAGGAGAGGGGGGTGGGGAGTGGGGGCTCACTTAATTCACAAAAAAAAAAGGTTGTGTTCTCAGTTTTAATATTTCCCGATATGTACCATGGAATGCACACCTAAAAATACCAGAGGCTAACACTGCCATAAGCAAGCTGACAAGGCAAGAACTAAAATCAATCTTTAATTAAAACATAATGCAGTGACAATACTTAAAATCCAAAAATGATCTTAAAAAAAATAATTTTATAAAAAAATGTCTTTATTCAAATGCTTGATTTTATTGAAAATATGTCTTTAAAATTTAAATTAAGAAATATTTTTAAACTTGTGTTTAAAAATTGTACTTTTTATACTAAAAAAAAAAAATTTATGACGATTTGTATTATGTCTGCAACAAAAAACAAACTAGTATTCTTTAATTATGCATTATTACAAGTAGTTAAAAACAGTTAAATCTTTTTGTATCATATAAAAAATTGTTATATTAAAATTAAATTATGGTATAAACAAAGTTAATTTTAAATAATATAGCAAAAAATTTGTAAAAAAATTGAAATCTTTCTGTCAGTAAACAAAACAAAAAAATAAAAACAACTAAGTAGTCAGAACCCTCCTAAAGACAGACTAACAGCATAAAGACATGGCCAATAGGAACATGAAGATTATGTTACAACAGACAGTTCCTAGTGACCCCATGAACATTGTCATATCTACATCATATCTATACACCCATCACTGTAAGCTCTAGAGAACATAGCGCTGAAAATCAGAGAAACCAAACAATGGAATTGTAATGTATAAACACAAATTCACACTTTAAAAAAAACCAAGATTACAAATCTGTTCTGGCATTTTGTTTGGTTGCTGTAGGAAATAAGATTATATGGCCTTTACAGTTGCGAAATAATATGATGGCCAGGGTAAATAATAAAAAAAATATCTTATGGCCTTAACGTACGTAAACAAAATCACAACACTGCCTACTTGCTATGCTACATGCTTACGTACAAAATATTACAGAGTTACGTCAAGACATACATACAAGATGTCAAGAGTTAATATCAAAACTCTAGAAACGATCCAACAAAAGTTGATTTTTATGGACACACATAGCTTGAATGACTACAATGACTTTCAAGAACGCATGGACTTTGATAACATCCCCATGCTATTTCAACACACGTCAAATCTTGACATGTCTATTGGTAGAAAAGTTGTTCAAACAAGTGAATAAAACAATTGTTGTGTTGACTATGGAGAAGGTTCTACAATACAACTGGTGACAACAAAAATACAAATCATTGAGAACAGAAAATAAACAGAACCAAAGTTTATTTAGCAAATGTAGTTTTGGTTCTTGAGGGAAATCCAGTGGACAACATACAACAAGTGATACTCATGCTAGAATGTTGATACAACAAAGGCGTTTGGCTTAAAGTAAAATGATTAACTGGCAAATGACCAAATTATGGCACAATGAGGGATGTGTAGTTTATATAGGTCATGTACAGCATCTATTTGAATGTGACCTCTTTCATCAGGAAAGGTAATAAAATCATTGAACACATATTTCAGATCAGCCAACAGCATTGACATTCAAACAAAATTCAGGCAAACCTTTACATTTTTGCTTTTTTTTTTTTTGAGACAATATAAATGACAATGATTTGACCAGGTTTTAAGTTGATTTCTTTTTGAAAGGGCAGGAGGGGGTGGGTGGGGTGGAGGAAAGTTTCAGAACCTAAGAGAATCCAGATCAACATATAGACCTAATATCTGCCCCGTGTACATTCATCAGAATACAAAGCTTAATAACAACACACATAAACACACTTCAATGTCAGCATAGAAAAGTCAAATGTGCAACATTATTTGATAATACCATACACATACACACAAAAAAAGGTAAGAAAAATACAAACTCCCAGTGAATATGGCTTTGACCAAAAGATTTAAGATCACATGATGGATTATGACCAAAGACAGAATACAGGCTATTACCATTCAGACGTACATGTCATGACCTTCATCTATTCCTAATTTGAGCAGGTCAACAATGCAAATAAGTGAGAAGATAAGCATCAGGTCAGACTTTAACTGTGTATTATGTTCATCTCAGAATGTTTAGTGAAGCAGACAGGAAGAAACTTTTGTTATTGTTTACCATCCTTTGAAAAAAACAAAAAACATTTCCTTTATACAACAGAGCCAAAGCTTGACAAGAATGTTTTCAAAGTGAATTCAAGTCAACATACAATAATGAAGTCAAGGGGACATCAATCATACCAAATAAATGTTGCACACAACAGCCTGAAAACTAAAATCTAAAGACTTACTTCTGATGTACATCTACTAAAAAAAACTACAATGCACTGACACTCATAAAAACCAAACCATACAATACATTGACTATTATTGACTACCAGAGGATAAGTTTCCATATATATAAGAACTATACATTATTTAGATATACTTAGAAATATACAAGCCAGTAATCTGTACACATAAAATACATTTGAAAATGTACATGAGAAAGAAAACATGTTCATTGAAATAATTCATTATGAGTTACGAAACATGGTTTCCCATAGATCTCCAGACCAATCGGATACATTGAAAGTTGTAAATACAAAGACAGTGAAACTGAACAAGAGTTAAGTCTGACAACTCCCTGAGCCAAGGAGCCTCTTGGAACCTTTTTTGCTTTGAACTATTATTCTTGATTCAAGAAACCCAATATGTTTATATGTTTGCTTCTTCGACAAGATATTCCTTCAGAATTTAAGATTGTTACATCCTAGTCCAAACCTCCCGCAGGACTGTGAGGAGATGGCAGTGGTCAGGTTTTGAACCTGGGACCATCAAGGCGATAGTCCAAACTACTTCCACATGACCAGGCAGCCATGCCCTGCCGTTTCAGTAAACATTATGTCAAGTATTGTAAATTAAAAAAAAATATTTAAAAAGCAAAAAAATTTTTTTTAAAGTATATCTCTACGACGCATTGTGATAGAAAAAAACAGCTCTAAGACCAGTGTTATGCTTATATGGGCAAAGTTGACCTGATATTTAATACCATATATTATTTAATAGATGTAGTAGAGTCCTACATTTTTGAATCAATATAAAGATAAAAGTTTTTATATTAAACGCTAATCAAAGTTAGCATTCAGAAGAATACCAAGACAATAACCGGTACAGTGGTTTCTCCAAGTACCGGTAGAAAAGTCAAAACAAAACAAAACACAATCTTCAAAGTTTATCACTACAGAAGAGAATCACAATATTATTTCTTAACATATCTAACATCACATTGTAGAGTCTAGGTCTAAACATTGGGTACGCTCATGGCATTTAACACTAAGAAGATAAAGAGAGTTATTAAACAAATAAAATGTTATAGTGCTGCGAGGATGCTTACATAGCATCCCCATCCCACCAGCTTTAGGGTCTCTGTAGTTATAGATTCCCTTTAACTTTTGTTCATCATTTGTTTGTTTAATACTATCAGGCTAGATATCACTCAATATTATGGCTCACATTAAAGTTAGTAACACAGTCTTCCTAGCCCTCTGATCATCACATATAGGATATATTTACGTTGACAAGATGAATCTTCCAGGTGCAATTTTAAATGATAAATAGGGGGAAAAAAAAGAGCTAAAAGAAATATATGTTGCTTTTTTTGTTGTTAGTTTGGTTGTAATATTTTTGATTAAATGTGTTTAATGTGCGTCCTTGTCAAAACCTATCTCAGACATTACAGAGTGGAACATTCTGCAGCTGTCAATGACAATACAAATGTATATACTGGAAACCTTCCATTGTCTTTCTACAGAGCTATGCTATTAGGTTTGCAGTTGAGTATCACAAGATCAAGCCACACTTGGATACTACACAGTCACATTTCTATCTTCAAATATGTTTCTTTGTATAGTGGTTTAATTTAGAGAGCCCCCTCTAAAGGACTTCACTGCAATTAAACTGAGCTTCTGCTATGGCTGTCCTGCAGCTCATTTTGAGAAGCACTGTATAAGACTGGGTAGCATCATAGTTTGACATAGAAAAGGAGTCATCAAAAAACAAAAGTTGGTACTTCCTGAGAGGTAGGTTTGCCCTTACTAAACTGATCACCATTCAAGTTAAAAAGTGAAGCCAATATTCTACTAGATTTAGATTTAAAAAAAAGTATATTCTCAAAATCAACAGATGTTTGTAATGTGTGTACAATTCTTGTTTTAAATATATGTAGTGTAACAGTACATATAATATATAAAATAAAGACTAGCCAATACCGCAAAGTCACCAACATACATATCACTTAGGAGAATGCAGGCCTACTATACTACTTGTGTGTATTGTGTATGTATAAAATATATTTGTTTGCCATGCAGCTCCTGTTGTCTGAACCCTGTGCCCACTGGAAGTCCAAATAGCTGGCAATGGGCGATGTGAGGCTGATGCAGCGCAAATATCCTTCATTTTAAACAGTTTTCACCGTGCAAGCCACATTCTCATCTCCCATGTTCATACCCAGCCTATGCCCAGTATGTGGCCAGATTTTCAAAGTGAGGAGTTCATAGCAAGTGAGAAGAAATGCTCATCTTCTTGGACTACATATGAGGAAATATATATAAACTTGAATACTGTTTTTTTTTTCTTGGACCTGAATCTTGTAAGATAAATGTTGTATAACTAGGCCAAATAGAAATCACCTGAAAGAGTTTATTCACAGAGATGTAGAAATGGTCCATTTAAGTTTTTCTAAAAAAATGTTTACAAGAAAATTGTCTGGAAGTAGATTAATCCACTAATTAAAACAAAAAATTTATCAACAAATTTGTCACTTGCAATCAAATGCATTCACAAAAACAGTGAACCAAACAAGGTTCAACTTCATAATGAGAACGAAAATTAAAAGCCTTAAACAAAGCATTACAACAATAGCATTACTCTCCTCTGGATATCTTTCTAACCAATCAATGTACATGTACCAATACTCCACTTTGAACATAAAATGTGTAGTGATTGGTTTACGTAGAGGAGATGACTGAAAACAAATGTACGTAAATTAAATTTTTCAACAAAAATATTTGTAAAAGAATTTGTTTCTTAAAACAAAATGCATTTTTTTTTTTTTTTAAAGGAAATGATCACAGCGATGGTTTGTGTTATATAATATGCGTGGACGATATTTCAACGTTCTCTCCACAGAATCACAAGTTCATGTAGTAGTCCCCCATCGATTTATCACTCAAGGTTAAAAACAGTGACATATGACATCCAAATGACATGTACATACTATTTCACAGGTATGTATTTGTAAATGTATTAAACAGCAACAAAGAACAAAAAAAAAACCCTCAACAAATGAAATCAAGACTTGGTTGAATGATTCAACTCATTCAGCCAAGTCCACTGTGAATGGGCTTAAGCATTCAGACCTGAGGTCAGTTGTAGTGTTGTTGATCATTAGAAATTCTCACAATGTTTCAAATCAATCATGGAATCACAATGGTGTGTTAGAGAATATCAAAACAAATAAAACACGAGTTGATGTTGAAGAAGAGAAACAAAACCTGGGCCTAAGTTTCATTTTCATTACTATTTGTACTATGTTAGTCAGTCAGACAGAATTGTTCATTACTATTTGAGCTACGCAAACTAACCCAAGTCCATATGAATAATTATTTTTAGATTTATATAATATTAATGACTTTTATATATAATTATATGATTATGTTTCAGATGTTCCTACAGAATAGAAGATAATTTTATCCTAGCAGAAACCTCCGCACAAAAACCCAGATGGAGGCAGGCAGGTTGTGAAACAGAACCACTGAGGTTACAGTCGTAGAGTGTATACCACATTACTACACAGCCATCCCATAATATTTATTACTATTAGATCAATGTGAGTCATTCTTAATGTATCTAGTCTAGAGGTTCCTTAAAAAAAAGTAGACAGTTGCATCCTAAGGTTAGTCCATAATATGATTTATTATTTGATCTGTGAGTCAGTCAGTCCATAATGAGTTTCAGCTCAAAATAGCCACCGAATGTAAAATAAAAAACATTATTCTAGTCATTTACTCTTAGGATGAGATTAATAAAATTTGTTTACTCCCTTTGTTCAGCTAACACACACCCCCTTCCCTTAAAATATGCATAAGCTTAGCCCAACTTCTCCTACACTATTTACTGTGGTGCCCCAGGTATGTTAAGAGTGCATGACTACACCAGGGGAAAGGTTTCCTAATCTCCTCTTTAAAACAAAAGCCAAAGATCTGTTAAGAGAATAGAAACACCATAAATTCAATAGAAAAAAGTCACCACTCAATACTAATTTTCACGGTGATAAACCCTGAATTCTGTAATTCAGTTATAAACCCCTGATTCAGTGATAAACCCTAAATTCAGTGATAAACCCTAAATTCTGTAATAAACCCTTGATTTAGTGATAAAAACCCTAAATTCAGATGCTTTGCAACTAAATAAAAAAAAAAGGACCCACAATACTATTTTAAAAAATAGAAAGTAGAGAGCCTACTATGTAATTTTTTTTTTTTCAAATGTGATCTTAGCACATTCTTTTCCTATCATTGTGTCCCTACTTTTTTAATAAGAGGAACATCAAAAACTAAGAAAAACAGATGCAATCATAATACAAGCTAAAAAAGAAACCAATGGACAATTACTTGTGATAGCAACGTTTCAAATACACATTGAGTATGTTTATATAGAGGCTAGTGTATATATCAACATTTATATATATTATATATATACATATATAATTAGACTTAGAAATAAAAAGGATTTAACTTTACACAAATTGTACCGGTATACAAATACAATCAAATAACATAAGCTTGGGAAATGACCAGATATCATTATGTACAAATGTTTATCATGTTTTAAACAACACTAGAAGCACTTCTATAATTGTAGTTTGAAAACAAAGGAACAATTAGGATCCTGCTGGCTATAAGTGGGTCGAGTTTTTCTCCTGTTTTGGCTATCATGACTTGGGTTGGTCCATCGAGAGAAAGAGCTTAAGGCGCAATGCTGACCTTACATGGAGTTATCCGAGTCAAAGCAGTCTATGCTGGTATGGAATGGGCTGCTGGAGCTTTCATCCGAGAACATAGGTGCGTTGAGCCAGGGGCTCTCACTCTCATCTTTTTTAGACTTCCTGGAGGAGATAGAGCTGGCCTGGGCGCGACTGTCCTTTATGGTGCCGGAGGCTTTGAACATGAGTGGGGTGTTGGCCTCCCCTCGAGAGATGACTGTTTGCTGCTTGTGCTGCATTAAGTGAGGCGTAGATGGATGACTACTAGGCATCTTTTTCCCAGTGACCTGCTGGTCAGTTGAGGATGACCACATCTGGTGGCTTTGAGATTTAGACAGTTTTGGCAAGCCTGAATTACTGCTTGCAGATACAGATGGCATGAATACTGACTGTATAGAGGATGATGTTGAAAATCCACCAAATGAGGGCGCTGATCCCAGCTTGAGAGGCTTCTGTTTTGATAAATGTGACAGACCCAAGGATGGACTTTTCGAGCTTGGCAAATCCTTCTGCTCAAGATCCATGTAGAGTTCATCCATAAAAGACCTCGACTGTTCCTGCTTTATCAACAGCTGTACTCGACCAGCATCACTGTAAGATCCTTCTGAGGTCATGACCTCCATCTCTTCTTTCTTCACCTTCACCTGCTGCTTCAGGGCTGCCTCGATCTCTTTCAGTGTAGCGAAAGGCAGCAGAGTGACTTTCCCCGACTGAGGAAGACGAATGCTCACATTGCTGCAGCAACAGGAAGCCACCTCTCTCACCCTTTCACTGGACAAGGTAACTGACATTGGCTTCCAAGGGTAGAGAGCCGTCAGCTTTTCTTTAGTCATGGCCAGCCGAAAAATAACCTCATCCAGAAGACAAAATGGCTGCGGTGTCCTATAAAAAGATAAAAAACAACACTTTAGACTAGAAGTACATTCAAGAGATAAAAATCTAAAATTAATTTCATCATGCTGAAGAAACATTAACACACCCTCCTCCACCCCCCCCCTCACCCCCAACCTTAAAACCTGAGGATGAGGATCCTTCTTGAAATAGAAACAACATGCACTTTTAACAAAGTTGGAAATAAATCTTTGAGTAAAAATAAAAGTCAAGGAACTAAAATAGAACCAAATACTAATTGTTCCCTTGTACCTTGGACAAAAAGTTGACAAAGACAGCAGGTAAGCACTTTAACACAAACACAACTAGCTGGTAAATCAAAAAGATGGCTGACTGGTCCTTTGGTATGCGCTCTGGTCTGCCATCTCAATGGTCCCAGATATGAACCCTGCCCACCAATCTCTCCCTAAGGGGCAGCAGGTTTGGACTATGAAGTAATAATTTTCAATTCTGAAGGAACATCCGATGGTTTGATGGTTTTTTATTTTAGGCACATCGGCACAGTGAAGGCCATGTCGTGCCCGAGGAACATCCGAAACATCATCAAACACACACTTTATACAAACAAGTGGACAGTCTATTTGTATGTCATTGTGAATATCTCAATTTAACTGACTGCTATTTCAATAAGGTTTTATAGAAATACTTCATATCAGGATAAAAACCATAACATAGATTTCCAATGGACTATTTTGGGCTTTTTATCTTCTCTTTTAAATACAGACATAAAGGAGATTATTGAATCCTAAGGATATCCATGTCTACAGACTCAAACTCTGCCAAGTCATTGACTTTCCTGCTGATTCAGACAACTTGTTCTAATGGTACTTGGGCAGACGGAGAAATTGTTGGGAGAAATTGTCCAAGGTTATTCTTCTTCTTCTTCTTCATTCTCATTATTATGTTGGAGGGTTCAGATCACTACACACCAATATCTGAGATGAACTGCGCAGTGGTTTCCAAGTCAGGGAGCTCTCCATATAGTTTTCTTTCTATTGGGGTGTTTTGGGGCCAGTGTCTTAGTCGGGCCTCTTGGTAAAGAGCGCAGTCTTGGAGGACGTGGTCTGCATTCTCTGATGACACTCCACATGGGCAGATATCACTGGTTCCAATTTTGAGCTTCCGATACATGTGTTGTCGCATTCTGTTGTGTCCGGTCCTGAGTCGAAAGTCCAAGGTTATGAAATAAGAAATGTAAAGGAGTGAGGAAACTTTTATTTCATTGGAGTTGGATTTAGTTTGGGGCCCGGTGGCTGAGTGGTTAAGCACTTGGTGTCCAAACCTGTGGTTCTGGGTTGAAATCTTGGTGAAGATTGGGATTTTGAATTTCCGGATTTTTAAGGCGCCTCTGAGTCCACATGACTCTAATAGAAACCTGACTTTAGTTGGGGAAAGTAAAGGCGGTTGGTCATTGTGGTGGCCACATGATATCCTGCTTGTTAACCAGAAACAGATGACCTAAACATTATCTGCCCTATAGATGGAAAGGTCTGAAAGAAAACTTTAATTTTTTTACTTTTACATTTAATTTCTGTCTTAAAGTCAAATTTTTTTTTAACACTTTCACTTAAAACTATAACCATTTTGGTACCAAAGATCAGTGTTGTTGTTTTTTTAAAATCATATTATTATCTTTAGGTTAAGCAAGAAAGATGAAATCTCTGGGGATGAGTCTAATTTTGACTAAGACTGACCTATCTTCTCCTTCCAGGGCCAGGTTGAAGACATTAATGGCAGAAGTGGGGCCATCATCAAACACATCATTACAGTCATCTTGAGGATCACTTGGGAGGTCCACACAAGGGCTATAACTCTCACCCTCAATAACCTCTGGAAAACAAAAGTAAAAAAAAAATAGAACTTGGTGAATAGGAAAAAAAAAAAAGGAAGAACTATTATATTATAAATCTATTTCCAATGTCATGAGAGTGAGACTGCAAGCAGTCAAAATCAATACACATATACACATGATCTTTTGTACACATGATCTTTTGCATATCTTCTTTTTTATAGGGTTTCAAAAAAAAAAAGCTAAACTAAGGTCACAAGATATATTGTGAAACAATTTGTTTTATATCCAGTGAAACAGGAAACCATTATTCTAAATGAAAATATATGAAGAATGTTACAGGAAATTTTAAACCAATGAACAAAAACATTTGTAATGACAGCAATAAAAAATAAAAATGTGGCTGATATAATTTAATTTAGCAATACAAATATGATTTTTTTTAAAATTTGACCTCATAATTTCTTTATTTTGGAATTTAGTTATATGTCATTTGAAACTGATATGTCGGAAGGTTTCAAATGAACAAGTCCTATATATGTGATGAACTAAGAAATGATCTCAGAGTCAGACAGATATACATTTTATCTTTGAGCAATGTCTGTCCACTGATAAGATTAAGAGCAATGACCTGAAGAAAATGGTCATTTTTCATGGAGCCATTGCATATGAGGAGACGAGCGGCTGAGTAGTTTATAGCTTTGTTTTCAAACCTGGGGTCATGGGTTTGAATCGCTGTGAAGACAGGGATTTTGAATTTCAGGATTTACAGTGAGCCCCCCAACTCTAATAGGTACCTGACTTTAGTTGGGGAAAGTAAAAGTGGTTGGTCGGTGTGCTGGCCACATGACACCCTGCTCAATAACTGTTGTCCATAGAAACAGATGACCTTAACATTACCTGTCCCATAGATCGCAAGGTCTGCAAGGGAAACTTTACTTTTTTATTATTATTCCCTATGAGCAACTCTTCATCTTTTCTGTCTTGAACTGAGAAGGAACATTGTATGTTGGTGCTGACAAATAGAATTGTAGTTCGGGCTGAGAGGTCAAGCCTTTAAAACATGTATGTTAAGTAACTGTGTTTGTAATAGAGGTGAATTCAAAACTGTGTAGGAATGACTGTCTGTCATGTCTGGTCATGCGCGGGATTGTCATTCAGTCATCTCATTTGGTTCCAAAGTCATACCCTGCCTTCCCCCATCATCCTGCGGGAATCGGGTCTAAATCATGTAAAACTAAAAAACATTTTACAGTGTGTGAGTGTATGCAAACCTCACGCTGACTTACTTGTAAAAAGGAGGGATGAGGTGAATCGCCAAGGGACCTCCTCAATAGTTTCCTGGGCATGGTCATCATCCTCTTCCTCATTGCCCCAACCATTCAAGTCTCCAATGTATCCTGAGGAAATAAGACACAGTGTTTTAAAGTACAAAGTCTGATGACAACAGGCAATACATGTTATCATTTCAAGAGCAAAACAAGCAAACTACAAACAAAATAAATAAATAAAAAACAACAAAGCTTATATTAAGTGTTTCAATTAGTTTACATCAGTCATGTAATTAAATTTGCAATAAGCTTCAGGCGACAAGCTATAAAGGGGACTAATTCAGCTGATACCACCAGTTCAGTCATGTACTATTTCCCTTGTTTAAGGTACCAAACAAAGTAATTTATTACCAATAGTTAATTAACTAATTGTTTAATTTTTTAAAACTGTTTCTTGTGTTGTCATGTAAAAGAAATAATTGTGCAAAATTTTGCTTGATCCAAGATATGTCGCGGTGGCTGAGCGGTAAAGCGCTTGGCTTCCGTACTGGAGGTCCCGGGTTCGAATCCTGGTGAAGACTAGGATTTTTATATCGGGATTTTCGGGCGCCCTTGAGTCCACCCAGCTCTAATGGGTACCTGACATTAGTTAGGGAAAAGTAAAGGCGGTTGGTCGTTGTGCTGGCCACATGACACCCTCGTTAACCGTAGGCCACAGAATCAGATGACCTTTACATCATCTGCCCTATAGACCTCAAGGTCTGAAAGGGGAACTTTACTTTTTTTTTTTTTTTAAGATATGGTGTCGGAGAACTATTGTGTACAAACTTTTGGACAGACAGACAGACAGACAGAGTGAGTTGATATAAGCTTTGTAACAAAAACAACCGACATTATACCAAGTCCAGTAAAATTCAGACCTTAGTAACATCTAAAATCTAAACCAAAACCCCAACATTAGTTGAAGAATGCTTCATTAGAGTATGGTTTAGAATAGCTAAAAGAGGAAGCATTTTACGAGATGATCCATAGCCATTCTCTAAATAACTACTGCAACAATAAATAAAACATAAAATTGGAACATTGTGATAATAGAGCCATGCACGTACCACATGGCCAGGCAGACATGGTTTCTTGCCTATTTACAGACAGACAGACAGACAGAGTGAGTTGATATAAGCTTTGTAACAAAAACAACCGACATTATACCAAGTTCAGTAAAATTCAGACCTTAGTAACATCTAAAATCTAAACCAAAACCCCAACATTAGTTGAAGAATGCTTCATTAGAGCATGGTTTAGAATAGCTAAAAGAGGAAGCATTTTACGAGATGATCCATAGCCATTCTCTAAATAACTACTGCAACAATAAATAAAACATTAAATTGGAACATTGTGATAATAGAGCCATGCACATACCACATGGCCAGGCAGACATGGTTTCTTGCCTATTTATTTTGCCACATAATAACTGGAGGCCTATGTAATCTAGCAAGTAGATCTAAACATTCTTGAATAAACCTTAAATGTTATATTTGAGATTTGATCCATGTTTTACAATTTTTCCTCTAAATTCTTAAAGAGTTCTTTGTGAGGCCTGAATGGACGGGCCTGCCATTGAAAGAGGTTCTATCTAAAGCAAAAATCATAAAGGAATGAAAAAAGATGGTCGACAAATCTTGAAGGTGTCCTAATTGTCCAACAGGCTAAGGGATAGGTAAAGGTAAAAGGTGAGGCCCCACCAATTAGAGGCCAGGGGTGGCAGCCTAGTTCACCTACGCCTAAGACTTGGTCATCCCTTCCCATGAGGAATATTAAACTGCTTAAAAAAAAAGAGTTGGAACCTTGAAGAGTCTTCAGCATAGCAAAGGACTTCGCAATTCTGATTGGAGTTCGTCCAGCATATGTGGCTATCAGAGGGTCAGCGCCATGAACCAGCAATAGCCTGACCACCTCTAGATGATCATTCTCAATAGCATCATGGATGGGCCTGCAAACAAACAAGAGTCTACATTGTTGGATGACCTACAATACACAATAACATTATTACTGTAGAGAAATCAGTTAGAGAAGGAATGGTATTTATTTATTTATATATATATATATATATATATATATATATATATATAAGGTGAATTTTGAAGAAAATTGGAAGCTACATGAGATTCAATGCAAGCTTTTTACTATCTAGACTAGATCTCACTTGAAACATTATCCTTTTTTTTTAATAGTTCTATAGACCAAATGACAATAACTTTCCTATTTCTGTTCGAGAAAACCAAAGAGAGAAAAAAAAATTAAGCTTTTAAAAATTGTTTATATTTTTTATCATCATGCCTTTTTAATTATTACAACAACAGGTTAAAGGTGATTAGGTGAGTGAATCGTGAGATATACAACTTTTACAATTTAGCATTTTTTTGGCATAAGAGTTATACTCTCTTGTGCAGTGAGTGCTGTTGAAGTTTGGCATGATGACCTTCCTACTTGTTCCATTCCACTCAATAGAGTTGTCTAAACATGGTTGATGTAAGCTTAACTAATTCAGGAGCATTCATGATGGTCATGCTTTACAGTTTCCCTAATGGTGAGAGCAGTTTTTGAGTCCCCTTCCATTCATGTCCATTTAAAAGCTTTTTTTTTCAGTGACATCAATGACATCAATTTTATGAGCTCTTACAAAGATGTGTAGTCTAAAGAGCTACATCTCTTCTGATAATGTCTGGTAATATATACATCTTTTCCAATGATTTGAATGATGTCTAGTCTATAAAACATTTTAAAACATCTTTCAATAATACACTTCTTTAATGATGCCTAATCTATAAGCAGTTACTTACATTACATTCATGTCTAGTCTAAAAGTTAAAAGATCCTTCTAACTTCTAATAATGTTTAGTCTATAATCCCTTCCAATTATTAGTCTTATACTATAAAAGCCCCTTCCAATGATGTCTGCCCAAAAGCCCCTTCCAATGATGTCTGTCAAAAAGCCCCTTCCAATAATGTCTATCTATAAACCCTTGCAATGATGTCTTCCAAAAATGAGGTCTGGTCTAATGTTCACCTGATGCCATCCTGAGAACAACAGTTCACGTCTGCTCCATAGTAGATCAAGTGCCTGGCCACAGCCACACTGCCTCTGACACAACTCTCGTGAAGTGGGGTGTAGCCTGCATTGTCTCTGGAGTTCACATGGACAGTTTTGGTCTTCAGACAATACAGGGTGATTTCCTTAAAGAAAAAAAAATAGATGTGATAAGTTTTGGTCTTCAGACAATACAGG
>JADKLZ010019686.1:3265207-3280523 GCA_021533235.1 Biomphalaria straminea | reverse complement strand
ATACAGGGTGATTTCCTTATAGAAAAAAAAAATAGATGTGATAAGTTTTAGTATTTAAACGATACAGGGTGATTTCCTTATAGAAAAAAAAAATAGATGTGATAAGTTTTGGTATTTAGACAATACAGGGTGATTTCCTTATAGAAAAAAAAAGTGTATGTGATAGGTTTTAGTATTTAAACGATACAGGGTGATTTCCTTATAAAAATAAAAGTGAATGTGATAACTTTTGGTCTTTAGACAATACAGGGTGATTTCCTAAGAGAAAAGTAGAGATTAGATAAGTTTTTAAGCTTTGGTATTTAGACTAGATATGCAATTTAAAAAAAAATAGTTTGAATAACAATTCGTTACGACTTGTTTCCCTTCAGTAGAAGTATCTACTATATAGATCTACAAAGGAAATGATATTTGAGATAGACATAGAGATAATGATAATCACAGAATATTATTAACTAGTTGACAGGCGGCATAGCATACGCCGCTATTTTGCAGGGCAGGCCTCAGGCACTGCAACATATGCGATAGCAGTGGGTCCCGCTCTTGCTTTGGACCCGTGCTAATTTTTATGAGTATAAATTATTAAAATAAACCATTTTATAACATATAACAGATTTCCCGCGGCCTCTTGATTTACCAGGAGCCCCTGGAAATCTCCTGAAATGTTATTAAATATAGCCCTACGAAAAAGTCCTGAAAATCTCCGGAAATTATTAAAATCTTTTGTAAAGTAAAAAAAAAATATCCGTAAATATATATAGATAAATATCCGGAAATGGAAGTGAGATTAAAAGGAGCAAGACAGTGAAATTATTATTTTAACGTAATTTTTGATATTAATTAAAGTACTTCTAAAGTCAAACCTGAGAAGAAGAGAATTATATACACCACTTTCATTCACAAAATGCTCCATCATATGCGACCGCAGAGGGTCCCACACTTTCTTTGGACCCGTGCTAATTTTTAGGTGTATAAATTATTAAATTAAACCATTTTATAACATATAACAGATTTCCCGTTGCCTCTTGGACTTGATTTACCAGAAGCCCCTGGAAATCTCATGAAATGTAATTAAATATAGGCCTACGAAAAAGTCCTGGAAATCTCCGGAAATTATTAAATGTCGATCTAGATTAGTTTCAAGAGTCTTACGACACAATATAATCTCTTCCGGCTTCCACTCTTTTAACCTCCCTTCCATTCACTACACAAATTCATAAGTAAGAGAGTTTTATGAAACAAATATTTGTGCATTGTACTTCATTTTATGTCTAGAATCTATAAATTGTGTTTAATCTCTAAGACAGAAGATCATGCAATTTTTAAATTTGTCATAATTTAGAAATCCGAATTCAATAGTAGATATTATATATACATGTTTTCAAGTTACATGAAGTGACTTCCTTTTTCCAGTCTATAATATCAGGTGGCCGAGTCTTGCTCGGTTTAATAATTTCATAAGAAAGGTTATATACCCGAAGTCATTTTGGGATTTTTTTTATAAATACGAAATTGAACGATCGGATAAAAACTACGAATCTGAAGAGTTTCTTAAGTGTTCTGTTTGTTCTAAATGTAAATTGGTACGTTCAGACATTTAATTTTGGAATTAGTATATTCAATTATGGCTTTAGTACGAAACATCGAGTGACGCAAATTTCTACGTTATTGGGTAAAACTGCAAAGACTTTCTTCCAAGCCAATAATAGTAGGCCTACGATAGTTTTAAGCTGTCTAGACTGTAGGAGGACTTAAGAGACTTGATATTTAATCGCCATGTACAATTACATATAGAACAAACAGAACACTAAAGAAACTCTTTAGATTATTTTACGGGGTATGTGCCCTGCTCAGCCAGACTGTCAGACTATAAGAAGTTCATACCGGCTTTTGCCATCCATCTATCCCAGTGGTGCTACTGGTGCTACAGCCCATGGAAGGTTATGGCCTGCTTTTACACATCCCTCCATTCAGATATCTCATAGGCCTTTCGTCACCACGCCCTAACCCCAAGTTTTTTACTGAGGTTTATAGTTAAATCAAAAGTGGCTGCAGCGTACGCAAACTCGTTGACCGCTAGCTAGATATCTTGTTCAGTGTGAGAAAGTAATCCGTAGAGCAACTGTGTAATCACCATTTCCTTTGTTTTGGTACGGGACATTAGACACTGAAGCATGAACACATGGTCATAATTTTACCAGCAAAATAATAATTATAATAAGGCTTGACATCAAATCCGAAGATTAATGAGGAATCTACACCGCTCTACGCAATTAAAGTGTAAACAATTTATTAAGCACTTAAAACGCAATAACTAATCATACATCGGTAATTTAATTTCATTACTTTCCTTCCATAGTTCTATAATAAATCAATCTTCAATAAGATGGTGCGCAAATGTTTAATTAGGTCCATTGATACTTTAAAACTCGTTCTTGTTTGCATTGTAGTAAGGTAAGCCTAGTGACGAAAGCAGCGTTTTTCCCGTTTACGTCATGGAAAACTTTCATTCATAAATTCTCCATGTCATTCATAAAACCTTCAAACCAAAATAAATTTTTCGATAATGAGACATTTTTCAAACCGATATAACGGTCAAATTCGAGTTTTCCCGATGTGGCCAATGAGCTGAGAATTTTTTTCTCACTAACAATTAGATACGTTGAAATTTTAAAGAAAATCGTTAGAGCCGTTTTCGAAATAGAAGATATATATATACAAGAATTGCTCGCTTAAGAGTATAGGATTTATTTATGTCTATGCTATTTTATGAATGAAAATAGTGCGGATTGGGATGCACCAACTTCTATTCACACCGCGTGCGTGCGCCATGGGATCTTTCCAATTACTTGTTGCTCGTTTGACCTCTTACTTTGAGGAATATATATATACAGATATTGTAATATTACTTTAACCTCCCAGAAAACAAATATCAAAAGAGGATCTTCCTTTATGAGATCCATATAAAAGTACATCCATTACGTAATAAACCCAATCGAAAGTCCACATAAAAACATAACATCAGTCAAACAATACAAAAAAATGAAATCTATTTATATTAAAAAACATAGCCTATATCTAGATCTAGAACTCTCCAGTGCGCTGAAATCAAATTATCTTTGCTTTTTGATATTACTTTTCCTTGCTTTACAATCCACTCCCCTTTAAACATCGAGATAATAACATCACAAAATCTTTCATGTTTTTTTTTCTTCTAAAGTTGGTTTTATTTCCCCAGAGCTAAATGTAGCTCTACACTAGAAATATAACAACTATGATATTACAGACTTATCTAACACTTCTCCCATGTCTGCTCTCTTCAAAAGATACAGGAGTAGCCTATACAATTAACAGAATAAAAAAACCAAAACATTTTAAAGAAAAAAGAAACATGAGAAATAAAAAAAAAGTTATATTGCTGTCAATGATAACAATGATAACTTCCGTAAACATACAGCAAACAAAGAAGAATATACAAACATAAATTTATTACATTATTCAAGATGTAAAATATGGGCAGATGAATGGCAGAGGAGTCGTCCCTGCTCTTACTCTTTTAAGTTACTCTAACAAATTCAACTTTAAAAAAAATATGCATACTAGGCAACCTAAATATGAAACGAAGAGGAATAATGATATAAAATGTACACGTGATCCAAGGCAAAAGGCTACTGCATATATATATATGGATAGTCGACAAGTCTTGCCTTGTGCCCCAACGGTCCAACAGACTAAGGCAGGGGTTCTCAGCCTGTGGGTCGCGACACCTTTTGGGTCGATTGACGATTTGCCAGGGGTCGCCAAAGACCGTCGAAAAAATTGTTTGTCTTTGTCTATTCCTTATTGCTGTGTGTGTGGGCGGGGGGGGGGGGAGGGGGGTCGCGGCAGAGTGGGGGATTGTAAAAGGGGTCGCCGAGCTTAAAAGGTAGAGAACCGCTGGAAGGGATAGGTAAAGGTAAAAGGTGCGGCAGTTGATATGCAGCAGCAAATCTCCTTATTTCCGTTATTATTGGCAGCACGTTTTATTTACAATTAGTCCTGCAGTGAATTCTCCCACTGTGCATTTGAAATACGTTTGTGACACTAACGAAAGAGATTGTAAAATTTGATCCTGCAGTGGCTGAAAAGCGCACAAATATTATTTACAGTTGAGAATTTGTAAATGCGTGTTTTTTTACATTAAAAATTAAGTATTACGCAAAATGCTCGGGCCCCCAAAGAGGTCGATCCCCCCGGGGCCCCCAAACGATGGAAAATTTTGTATCTACGCCACTGGGTCATGGCCTGTGTCAAACTGTCAATCAAGGACATGCATTTAGGTTTTGACCATTCACGAATAGTATATCATACCTACATCATTATAAAAAAAAGTATCAAAGACCAAGTTGAAAAGCTGACCCCGATAACAAGTCTCGTGTCCAGAGCAGAAGATATAGTGTTGGTAACTTATTTCGTGACCGGTTGACGTCAAACCACCAGGTCCCTCAAAGTCGGACAATCAAATAGGTCGGGATGACCCAAACCATAAAACTTGAACTTCTAGTTCGCCGGTTCTCTTAAAGTGTGGAAAAACGATTTTACTGCGTCCGTTCGGGGAGGGAGAGAGAGTGAGAGAGGGAGGGAGAGATTGAGAGAGAAAGTGGAGTGAGAGTAAAAAAAGAGACAGAGAGAGAGAGAAAGAGAGAGTTATCTTTCACCAACCCCCAGTTTACGATGTCACTACTCAAGGAAAGTTACATAGATAAAAGGGAAGTAACTTCTTTAAAAAAAAGGGAAGTAACCTCAGTCGATTCTGACATAAGCTCCGCATTTAGATCTGGTCAGCACTTTTCTGGGCTAACAACGCTCTACCCACTCCATTCTTTTTTTTTTTATTTATATTTTTTTTTTGTCTTGTTTTTTTTTTCCTCCATCATTTTTAAATTAATTCTCTACGAGAAAAAACAACACCCAAACTTTTATTTTTATTATTTCCCCTTGTGAAAATTGGCCACGGGAATGTGTTGAACAAGACACACAAGGCTGTAGGAGACACCAGGACTGGTATGACTGAAGCAAGTCTTAGGGAACCATCAAGATGGATCTATTCAGTGGCGTAGCCGTGTACCCGTGGGTCCAGGTTCGGGAATACGACACGACAAGGTACAAAAGGTTCCTCGGGCGTAAGCTAGAACGAGGTTCTCAAACTACGATCATTGAAAAACTTGCTAGAATTCCGAATCTTCAGATATCCTGAATTTGTTCATCACATATCCTGAATGTGGATTGTTCATCACATATCCTGAATGTGGATCGTTCATCACTAGTAAAGAAACAAGTAGACATTGTCCTAACGGACTCATGATCAACAAAGTCCACAGCGCTATTGTCCCGACTAAATGTTATACATCAACTTGTAAAAGATAAAAGTTCTTGAAGCACCTTGCTGAGATTGTTTACCCTGCTCACAAGAAAGTCAATTGTAATCGCGACTTTAGTTCCCAAAGACAAATTACTAAAATACTTTGAATAATTGGTAAGATTCATCGTAAATCTGCGGGGTTGTGAGACGGAAGTGACGAAAATAAGGTGAAATAAAGACTAACCACGTAGACATGGCCACATCACCTAGCAGCGACCCAGGTACCAAACTAACGTGACCACTTGTCAGAATAGATATCCAAACCTGCATCGACTGGCATTGTGAGAATGATATAGGCATCTCTATAGAATGAATAAGACATAATCAATCAACGATATATATTTTATTCAGTTTATTATACATACATTAGCAACTTTAACAAAAGTAATTGTTGTCTTCCAGTCCGAAGATCAAGGTATTTCAAGTGGTTGCGCACTCCTACACGTGACCTACATATTTTGCCACATCCAGCACAGATGAACACATTGTCAGTTTACGTTTTCCCAGTCTACGTCTGTCCTCGGCAGTAGATTTCATTTTAATCTCAAATGCGTATTCCGCGGCTTTTGTAAGAAATCTCCAGTTCAGAAGTACAGGCGCTCTTTTATATCAGTAAAACAAAGACGGCACCTGAGATGGTCTTTTAAAGCGTTTTCTGGAGGCACTTTTCAAGAAAAGTGGATAACCTAAGGCGCTATTGTTTAGCACTTGGATTTCGAAACAGAGGTTCCGGGTTCGGATATCGGTGATGTTTAGGGCTGCCATGAGTCCACCCAACTCTAATGGGTACCCGAATTTAGTTGGGGGAAAGTAATGGCGATTGGTCGTTGTGCTGCTCATTAACCGTTGGCCTTAACATCATCTGCACTATAGACCCCATGGTTTGAAAGAGGATCCTCTTTAAATGACGACATGTCCAAGGCTCTGACGCAGTCTGCCTACAAAAAAAAAATCAGCGTCTACCAAAAGTGGTTCTCTAAGACATTCTGTATTGATCTGAGAAATGGGTAGGCCTACTATATAGACAGAAACTAATGCTTCTTGGACGCTTTAATAAAAGGTCTGGAATACATCATGCGCATACAGTGGCAAGATCGAATTACACATTGCGATGCTCTAACGAATGGACAATTTAAGGGTTTTGCTTATTGCTCGACAGTTACGCTGGGCAGAGCACATATCCTTCTAGCAAAACTTCTGTGAGTGGGCCTACTTCATCTAAATAGGGCAGCAGAGTTCCGTTAGCCAGATTCTTCGTGTTTTAAAACTGTTTACTGTTATTTGTTTTAATAGTTTTGGATGTTCCTTCAGATTTGAAGATAGATACATCCTAGCCCAAACCTGACGACGTCGGGGCAGGTTTCGATTTCGTACCGATCGACAGACCAGAGCCATACTACACGACCATGCAGCTACAGTAACAGCATTCTAAGTGTTTAGTGCACCTCTGAGTACATGTAGCTCAATGGGTATTTGACAACTAAATTGTAGAAAAGTAAAGGCGATTGTTCGTTGTTCTGGCCACAGAACCATGTGACCTTTACATCATCGGCCCTATAGATCGCAAAGGCTGAATAAAAAAGAAGGGGGGGGGGGGCTTAATTTGTACATCAATAAACTGCCAATGTCCTTATTTGGGTCCCAAACACACAAACACCCACGCGGTCAAAATATTTGTGTAAGTCTATACACAAACACAAGCAAATGAACGCCAATAAATCCTTTTTACTTTTGATAAAGTAGGCATTCGTTTCCACCATTGTCGTAATCTTGATGTCTGGTGACATTTTCTAAACCAAATTTCGTGACAGAGAAGAAAAACTAGATCGGAACAACAAGAGAGTTGTAAAATGTCACTCTGAGCGTGTTTCAAAACTACAGAAAACTTCAAAGAGGGAACGAGAGTACAGTTTACATCTTTTAGGGTCACGATATCTACAACATTATCTTATAAATATATACATACGTCTTGTCAAACCGGAACTATATCTAAGTCCTACACGTATCCATAAGCTAATCATGGAACTATACTAATGGAACACCAGCTCCTAGTTTTTACTAGCAGAGTGCCGTCGCGCATCTTTTTTAGCGCATGGTGCAATGTGGCGAAAATCATGATGATGCCAAAGAAGAAATTTACTCTGCCAGTCACCAAGACTGACCTGCAATGAGAGTAAAACTTTCCTACGCTTAATTTGATTAGATCTCTAAAAACTTTATCCATTTTCTCACAATGCTGTGTAATATATAAAATTTTCCTGAATAAGGGATCGTCACAAAAAATATTTTTTTAAGGCCACCCCATAAAAATAGCTGTTTTCAGTACTTCCACAGTTGGGTATTTTACACAAAATCTGGAATTTTCTTTTATGTAAATCTAATCATTATCATCTGTCCCGCGTAACCAAATCCTCCACTTTTCCAGGTCACCAGTTGTTCTTAACAAGATATCAAGAGAGAGAGGCTGGTCCATTATTTGCGTTGTCCATCCAGCTTTTCTTCTGACAACCCTTTTTTTTTTTTTCGTTATCTCTCCTGAAGGATAATTTTTGAAAGTTAGTCTTACAAAATACAATTCCAAACCAACCCATGCAGTTATCGTATTTTCACAGTATTGAAGAGTCCTCCTTTTTGCCAACCAGAGTGTTGACTGACCAAAGTAACCAATTCATTTGTCTGATTCTGTAAATATTCATAACTAGATCTTTTATATAATAATATTTTTTTAAATAATATGATCAATTATAGGCTAATAGACATACTTTAATAGATCTAATAAATGATTAACGCGGACCTAACAAAATGGGTATATTAATACTTAAATCTGGGTATTTTACATTTCGAATGCGCATTTTTTAAAAACCGAAACATAATCTATAGAATAAATAATAGAATCTAGAGCTTCAACACATAGACTTAGATCTAGATCTATTTCAAGTTAAAATAAATAAACCATAGATCTAAAATTCATAAGATCCACTCTATTTTTTCTTTAGACCTAGACCATCTTGATTCTAGACATCTTTTTTGAAGTAATGTCCGTATTTAGTAATATAAAGGATGATATTATTATAAGATACCGTACTAAAGGCGTACTTAGTCGACTTAGCGTACTTAGACTTAAACTCATAGAGTTAGACAGACCATAGTATGGTCCATACTATATAGTTAGTACTATACTTATAAATACATTACATGAGAATAATGAGATCAATATAAATATATATAGATCTATATTTATAATATTATATAGATTAGATCTAGTCACATATAATTATATATATAAATTATAGGCCTATAGATCTAGATTCTAGTGTAGAATACTCAAGATAAAGATCTATTGATTGTCTATCTACTCTACTTTCACATCACACCAATATACAGACAGTGAATGAAACGAATCGCTCTGATTATAATTTTATACCTATAGATCTACCAGTCTATAATCATAATCATCATAGATAATATTAATAATCTAGATCTATAATCATATTGCCCTATTTATTCAATTGTCAATAGGCCTATATCTGAGGCCCAGGAATGCGCCCCGGAGAGGACACTCTGGTGCTGCTGCAAAGTGACCAAAGCCAGTGACTCATCTCGGCGCATCCATTGTCTTCCGAGACAGAAGGAGCCATATACAATAGGCCTATAGTCAAGCTAGTGACTACTAGTGGAACGTAAAATTGAAGGTTTAATACTGTATTATAGTATTATGTTACTTTGTATGTTTGTAACTTGTGTATGTCACTGTCTCAATTGTGATAATTGATATCATCAGCATTTTTAAACATAAAAAAGTAAACATAAATCTAGATATCTATCATATAGTATTATAAATATACTGGTAACTTTAAAAACTTTAGCATTGATTGATTTTAATTGATCAGCCTTATAGACTAGATCTTGCATCTCTAGTCTACATGTAGTATGTACTAGACTCTAACATGTGTATGTATTACATTTGTAGATCTTGGAATTGGATCTAAATTCACCTTCCTAAAGTGTCTCAAAAGTCTGTAGCTGATTTGAGAGGCCTAACGAGGCAAGTCTAGTTATCTAGCTGTCTCTTGATCTATCTACTTAAATGAGCATAACCATAGTGTAGTCAAATCTTGACAACTAGTCTTCTATAATAATTAGTTCTAGATCTATATCCAGTTTAGATAAATTTAGATTTAAATTATAAAACTATTTTATTAGCTAAAATACTAAAATTATTATGAAGATTTAATTATAGAATCTAGACTAGTTATATGTGTACATAATATAAATATAAATATATATATATAATTTATGCCAGGCCTCAACCTCATATATCCAAATCTATTGGTAAAACTTACCTTTGATGTTTTACCCAATCTATCTATACAAGACAATTTATTATCCATGCCTCACCTACACCCCATAAACATTTAATAATCATTTCTAAATAATTTATTATCCATTCCATGCCCAGACCCAGTTCATTAGACATATATTTTCAATGATGTGGTGTCAAGTGGGATGTATCCCCTGAAATTCAGTAAAATGTAAAACTCATAGATCTATTTATTTATTTGCTATGACACTCTGATCAACTTGGACTTGTGATTCATATATATAATTATAAATTATATATGTTTCTTATCAGACTTAATGAAATTTTGGTGCATTTTATACCTGTAATAAAGCTACAAAAGTATCATAATTTGTGTTCTAACCATTGGTATTTTTCTTGGCAACATTTCTGATCTAGTCTGTGATAAATTATAAATTTAAAAAAAATGTTTGTAATGTTTCAGTTATTAACAAGTAGAACCATGGCAACCAGTTCTGATGATGTACCAGAATGGCTCAAGGATCATACTTATTAAATGCTATTTCTACTCTCTGGGCAGACCATAATAGTATTGGCACCTATTCAATATTTAATGTAAGTACTACTATACAATTTTTATTTTAGTTACCATCTAATAGATGTTTTGTGAAATGTGTGATTTTCATGGTCAAGCAACATCCAAATATCTGGGATGGAATTTAATATTTTCCTCTATTTTTTTTTAATAAAACTCTTAAGCAAAACCATCTTTCATGAATGCCTAATATACCTTGGCTGATATGCAGGCCATTCCTTTACGGTAGAATAAACTGTTAGACTAAATTAGGCAAAAGTATTTCTGATAATTTGTTTGTTTGATACAACAATGTAGCCTATTCAATTTAATATTATTTTTTTAATTTTAATGTTATCAAAAGAAATTAGCCAATATGCCTAATTGTATAATTACAGTTATGCTTGGAAATGCAAGAAAAAGGCATGCATTCCTGAAAAGTCAATGATTGGTTGAACCTCGTAAAGGTAAGGTGATGTTACTGCAATTTTTCCCTGTGCACTTTTCTCAATTGCTGAAGTACTTGTATTTTTTAAAAACTAATTTTCCATGAAAATGTAAATCATAATATATGTTATAATATATGTTATAGCTGCTTTTAGATGAGTGCAATGTAAATCAAATTAACTAAATATCTGCCTTCACCCATAGTAATAATTCATTACTTTTAAGGTCAGGACTATGCCAGTGTCTACACATTAACTCAGTAGCTCATTTTAGGTACAGATTATTTTTAGAAAAGCACACTTATATAATTATACTTAATGACATATATATTTTTAGCATGGTCAACACTTGTATCACACATGTTTTTTAATAATTTTTTTTAATACCGGTACTTGTATTTTTTTTTTACTAGATAACTTTCTTTTATGAGAAAAGATGAGATTCTTGGACTCCTGCATAGCACCACCAGAAAAGAAAATCCCATCATGTTGCAAAATAAAAGTCTTGGACCAATTTTAATAAGTTATATTATATTGTAAGCTCTCTCTATATTTTTGTATATCCTGTCATCAGCCAACCGGTTTGGATATAGTACCTTTAAAAATGTTTGAGATTCTACTAGAAAACTATTAATCTGAGCCCCATTAAAACAAGAGGGAGTGCCGTGGATGATTGGTAAAGCACTTGGCTTCTGAACTGATAGTTTCTGGGTTTGAATAAGATTGGGATTTTTAATTTAATTTAATTTTTAAAGCTACTCTGAGTCCCCCAAGATCTAATGGATATCTGGCATTAGTTAGGAATAAGTACAGGCGCTTTTGGGATCCGTGGCTAAATGGTTAAGTCATGGGTTTGAATCTCTGTGAAGACTCAGATTTTTAATTTTGAGATTTTTAGGATGCCACTGAGTCCATCCAACTCTGACAGGTACCTGACTTTCATTTGGAAAGTAAAGATGGTTGGTTGTTGTGATGGCCACATGACACTCTGACCAAAGGATCAAGTGACCTTAACATCATCTGCCCTATAGACTATGAGGTCTGAAATGGGAACTTTTTCTAAAGGTGGTTGGTTGTTGTGCTGGCTACATGACACCTTTGCTAACCAAGGGGCACAGAAACAGATAAACTTTATATCATCCACCCCATAGATAGCAAGATATGTAAGGGAAATTTTACTTTTTTAAAATTAAAATAAAAATCTAAGAAAATGATGGCAAAAAAAATTAATTAATTAAATATTCTTAGTGCCTATTGCAAAACTTACTGAGTTATAAGTTAAGTATATTGAAATGAATGGATAATCATGAAATTGTTAAATAATTACTGCTATCATTCCATAAAACCATAAAAAAATTTTTTTACATTTATTTCAAAATTATTTTTTTCAAGCATAGAGTTCACATAGAGTGAATTTTTTTTTATTTGGCTAATGCTTTTATTGTATCATATTAGTTTTTAATTTTTTTTTACCCTGGATATTTTAAAAATATGTCCACTATTTTCATATGTTCTTTATAATGTAAATCGGTATTCATGCAATGCTCAAAATATGCTATAATGTTTAGGCCATACAGATTTGTATAAATTAGCATGTTCAAATACATTGTAAGTGTATATTGTTTGGATAAGAATAAAGTTTTTCTGTAGACAATTATTGTTAAAGATTTGTTGATGCTCCTGCTTAATCAATTATATATGCAGGTCATTATTTTTAACATGTCTGATAATAAATGACAGTACAAGTTAGTGAATGAAAATTTGTCATTATTTCAGCTGCTACATTAATGTGAGATATCATTACTTTACTATATGTCAAATAACAATTTAAAGCAACATTTTGAAAAGAGTAGCCTGTAGAATTGACAGTAAATACATTTAAGTGATCTGTGTGAATTGAGAGCTGATTATGTATTGAATTTGTTAATAAACAATGAAATTTTAATAAACAATTTTTTTTTAAATTAATACAAAATTTAAAAAAAAACTTTGAAAAGGAACCATAAACATCTACTTTATTTTTTTTCATCAGAACAGAATTTCCAACTCTGCATTCTTTAAATAAATTATCATTTATTTGCAGTAGTGTCAGAACACAAAATCATAGTTTATAGTAAAGTAAGCTAAGCTTTGCTCTCTTATAAAAATTTGTATATAGACTACACACAATTTAATTATTATTTTTAATCAAATTGGAGTTTCATCCTTGAGTTCAACTAGTACATATACTTAGGCCTATTTGACAATAAAAAAAATAACTTAGTCAATGAAATAGTAATACTAGAAAATGAGATAAAAGTGAATTAAATATCATCAATGCTATTGAAGCCACTATTGCTTCTTTTTATCTTGTGGACTGCAATTGAAGTGGCTATTTATTTTACTGATCATCTAAGCTGATATGTCAGTGTTGTCTCTTTGAAACCCAAGCTTATTTTCTTGGTAACTGGAAGTCCAGATATTTGAAGTTTCATTTTATACACCTATACTTTCCGAAATGGCTGTCTGATAGGAAAAACCTAATTGCTTAACATGTCATATGCATATAACAGGAATGAAATGACTTGCTTCAACTGACATAGAAGAGAGCTCCTGGTTGCATACAGCTTCCGAACTAGACAGCTGAATGCCACTTACAAAGGTGTGGTATACACCCAAAAAATTAATTGCCGAGGGTAGACGGCAAAAAAAAAAGAAAAAAACAGATTCTACCACTGACAGACAATTGTTATGCCTGTGCTTAGAGTGGCAAAATATGTAGGTCACAGCAGTGGATGAGTAGGCACTGGAAACATAGCATATTTCTCATATGTCTTCGAGCTTAAAGATAAGCCAATCATTTTTGTAATATAGTTTGTAGCTTCTGTACATGCATGAACTGCCATCACAAATGACACAAGTCCACTGTGAGTTTGATGGATTATAAACATCTTATAAATTATTTCTTTGCTTTATATTAAATGGTTCTTCTCTCTGTTCCACTAGGTACTTGTGTTTATTCAAATATCATTGATATCGTAACATGTCATCAAAATAAAAGCAAAAATCTCTGCAACCTGTGTACCAGTCAGAAGTCAACAATAACACTTGCCATTTAAAAAAAGACTTTAGATTAGTCAAATTAGAGACTGATATTATTCGATCCATTTAGGCAAATCATTTTTTTAATGTCAATATTTGAATATATAATTAATGATCCTTTACATTTTGTGACTTTACTATACTTTGAAGTAGATTTCTTGAGCTAAAGTCGGATGTACACCTTGAGTTTTACTGTGATCTAAATCTAGATCTAGAAGTAGAGACGGTACAGTAGGCCTAGTCCCAGTAGAGTCGTAGTCAGAGTCTAGGCTATCTGTCATATCCGATATCGTGATCGGAAAAGTAGGCGGCTGTGGGTTTATTGATCTATTCCATGACCCTGGCTAGATTTAGATCTACTGGTCTGGACATCTAGATGAGTAGATCTAACTAGAATTAAACTAGAAAACTAAATTGGAGAAGTAGCTTCCTGGATCTAGAACTAGAATTGTAGAATGTTTATAAGATCTTGTTGCGTCAAACGCTTCATTTCTGCTTATTGTTTTTAATAAATGCATATAAAATACATTATATTTTGGCAATAAAAAATACCCAGTTGATGAAAAAGTAATTCTAATGATTTATTTAAGAATGACCCCAATAGTAGATCTATGTGTTTATTTAGATCTAGATCTATATCATATTATTATTAATTATTCTTATTTTATAGCAATCGTCCAATGAAATCTAGCTCTAGATCTATTTGATTTCAGATTAGGCTATAGTTTGTTGTTGTTTTTTTTTTTGTCATTTTATTTATTTTATTTACAACATTACAGATATAAACTTTTTCTTTGTTTCCCACGAGACGTGTGTCACTGTGTGCCTATAGTCGTTTCGAGAATAATAGTAAAAAATAAAACGAGTAGAATTGCGTAGCTTGGAGTGACAAAACCGTATTAGGCCTCCTATTTTTATTTTTATCTCTTGCAAGTAAGTATATCGTAACAAATACGCATTAGCGGAACCATAGAAAGGTCTTCATCCAGATTTAGTGTGAATAAACCAAACACAAAAACACTGAAAAATTCTAATTTCGGAATTTAGATCCTATTTTTTATTAAAAAAGTGACTTTTTATAGGGTGCTCGAAAAAAATAACTTTTGTGACGATCTCTTATTCGATAAAATTTTATCAATTATATCAGATAGTCAGAAAATGGATGAAGTTTTGACACATCTAATCAAATAGAGTGAACAAAAGTTTTACACTCAATGAAGGTCCATTCAAGTGACTTCCGGGAATAAATCTCTTCTTTGGCATCATCATGGATTTCTCCACATTGCACCATGCGCGAAAAAAGATGCGCGACGGCACTTCGACTCTCTTTGGCTTTGTAAAAAACTCGAAGCTGGTGTTCCATTAGTATAGTTCCATGAGCTAATCTGCTCGTGCATGTTAAGTAGAGAATTCAACTCTGATAAGTCATTGGTTTCCCTGGCTGATTCAGGCAACCCCCCCTCTCATTGAAGAAGCAATTTGGAAGAATTTTGTCTTTTTTTTAAAACCACTCA
>JADKLZ010019686.1:3246026-3260102 GCA_021533235.1 Biomphalaria straminea | reverse complement strand
CGTACATGTATACAAAGCTTATATCAGACGGGCGTACATGTATACAAAGCTTATATCAGACGGGCGTACATGTATACAAAGCTTATATCAGACGGACGTACATGTGTACAAAGCTTATATCAGACGGACGTACATGTGTACAAAGCTTATATTAACTAACTCGGTCTGGTACAAATTTTAAATACGTAATTACTCCCACTTCCCGTTCTCGGAGTTAGAAGTTAGAAAGCTTGCACAATTACGCAATGTTCGTAACAAAACACGAATCAATTGAAAAATATGACCAATAGTGCAAGTTTATAAATATTGCTTGATATCGAAAATGGGAAATAAAACGTACAGCATTGAGAGATATGGTTGTAAATGTGGAGTTCTTACCATTACAGCTAATTTTTTTTAAAATTTAACATAACTCAATTCGATAAAGTTTTTCTAAAACCCATACAGTTCCTACATATGGAAACTAGTGCATTTGTTTTTGTATCAGCGAATCACTTATAAGACAGCAGCGACCATCTGTAAGATTTCAGCAGCGGGCTGATAGATTTCAGCGGACTACTTTGAAGATTGTACAGGAAAAACTGGAAAGATCAATAGCGGACTCCGGCTACATAGAAGCGGACAAAAAATGAACGGTTTTAGCGAATTCCGGCAAAAAAAGAAAAGGACGGACATGAACTGGTGCAGTGTGGACACACTGAGTTGCCATTTACAAAAGATGTGACAATCTCATAATTTGACCTTTTTGTTTCAGACCGTATTACACGAGTTCTCAAGAAGAGAAGTCTCTTGACGCAGGCAGTTTAAATTTAGAAACAGCTGGGCCACCACGTGACAATGTGACGGACTCTCCAACAACAAACAAACGGGTTAAGAGATGAACTTAAAATGGAAACGCACACGCGCGCACACACTTTGACGACCAGCGGAGGCACAAAAAAAAGGAAAGGGGGGGGGGGGCGAGTAACTTGACTTAAGATTAAGACAAAAGGGGCGACGACCAGAAATAGTTTCACGCATTGAATCACTGAGTGACAAGACTGGAAATAAAACTGAATGACGAAAGGAGGCCGGAAGAGGGGGGGAGCAAGACCAGTGAATATTACCAAATAACGCGGTTCAAAGGTCAGGGAGCAACAGAAAGTCTAGGTAGGATTTTTTAGCAGTAGAAATCTTAACAGACACATCATAGAATTAATTATTATTTTTTACGTCATAGATGAAGGCTACCGTAGTGCCTGGTAGTGTACCATGCGCTCTGGACTGTCTTTCGGCGGTCTCCACATAGTTCAAACAGTCTTTCATTGAAAGCATGCATAAACAGACATAGACAAGGAATGGCACTCATATCTACAATTTTACAATTTAGTTTTGTGTTAGAAGTCAATGACATCATATTGTTGACGGTTGTTGATGTATAGCACCTAACTGCTGGTAGACAGCTAAACAGCTTTAGGCATATAATGTTTAAACTTAAAAAACTAGAAATTATTTGACTCTTTTGTGCACAAAACTAAATAAAAATTGCATTTCAATTTTAATACAACATAGACAAATTTAGCTTGAGATGAAATGAAATAAATATAGTAAACTTTAGTTATAATTACTAATAATATAAAATAGCATTTTTAACAAATTCTAATAGACTCTCTCTCTATGGCTTCCGTCAGTCGCGAAGCGACTATGGATCATCTCATGGACATGAGATGAATGCCTGGGCTTTAGCTGTGGTAGGAACGATGTCGCCCACACATCAGTTCCCCCCTCTCCACGCAGCTGATGTATCCAAAGGAACGGCAGTGCCGATACAGTTTGGGGTCAGCAGCGTCGATGTGTGGGCGACATCGTTCCGACCACAGCTTATGCCCAGGCATTTATCTCATTTCCATGAGTTGATCCATAGTCGCTTCGCGACTGACGATGGCCATAGACTTTCATGCTTAAAGCAGGCTCAGCGCGCTTTTGTCCAATCTCATTTGTGTATCTCCTAGATACCCCCACTGGTTTACAACTCTGCCCAACCCAGTTCAAGCGCACTTAGCCTCTAGACCACGCTTCCCATAACAACAGCGTATGGCACTTATATCTACAATATTAAAATTTAGTTTTGTGTTGTAGGTCGATGACATCCCCTTCTGCCTTCCGACCTCTCAAGTTAATTTTATGCTCTTCTTACCAGAGCGTTGTAGCCTAGCCTTCTCCCTACTACTTCCTGTCTTGTTCAGCCTAAGAAATAACAGACAATTTCTATTTATTACAATTATATATTTTTTTGAGGTCTTTTATCGAATACAGGTCACGTGGTGACGAAATTCCGGCACATGCTTGATAGCATATACTTCGGCAGCCTTGACATTCTTTAACCCTTGCCCTTAGAACTCCTAACCTTTCTATTCGTCACGCAAACTTCTCTCGCGCCTTTTACACCTCCCCCTCCTCCAAAACCGCTCCCCCTAGAGACATTTTCGTCATCTCAGATCAAACATGTTCTAGAAATAGCTACATCGCTACGTAAGAGAGAGGGAGAGAGCGAGAGAGCGAGAGAGCGAGAGAGAGAGAGAGAGAGAGAGAGAGAGAGAGAGAGAGAGAGCGTGGGGAGGAGGGAATTTTCTGTCCTTTTCGTGATTTCCGGAGGATGTTATCAGAAACTGAAGAACCAAATGGTTTGACGGAGAAACGTAATCTCCTGTGGTCTACCAAAAACAAAAAAACTCAAAAGTCATTGCACTTCCATAAGGTTGTAAGAGAACATAGTGCCCAGTGGTGCCCAAACGTTTTCGGTATTAGGGTCCCAACACATGGAGCACGGGCTAGATCAGTGATGCCCAACCTAATTCGATCCGCGGGCCATTTTAATTTCCAACACTCGTCTCGCGGGGCACATGACTGAAAAGCTACAAAACTTAAATTAACTTGTTCTGAAACTATTTTACCAGAACATACATAATGTTACATAAGGTGATATTTGACGATTATATTTTTCAAGCGTCAGAGATTTACATCAGTTCTCTACTTAAAATGTGTAGTGTAGATGGCTTTAAAATCAACTCATCTACATGTCTCTTTTTGGTGAATATTCCCATCGATTTGATTCTCCAATGTCTAGTTTGTAGTCAATGGATCATTTATTCGTGGTTCAAAACAATAATGCCGCCATATTTATTTTATAATGCTAATATATATATTGCTCTGTTGTTTTTTTTTTTTAATCAGCCACACTTTCTTTATAAAACAAAGATGTCGGCTTAATATGATTAGTCCACACAAAAGTCAAGCTCCGCCCACTTTTCCTGGTAGATGCTACATTCAGTGTCACTATACGTAAACACACAAACGTTAAAAGTCATGGCTATCAATTATTCAATACATCAAAGAAAATATGAGAGCCCTAAAATATTAAAGATACATTTTACAAACTTTTTTTTGGAGGGGTATTATCTCCACGTTTCGGCGGGCCACATAGAACCACGTCGCGGGCCGTATCTGGCCCGCGGGCCGTATTTTGGACATCACTGGTCTAGATGAACCCTAAAATAAAAAGCGCAGGGGTTCAATGGAAAACGAGACTCTACGGCCTAATTATTCATACTGGACATAGGTTTTGATGGGCAGGTTAGCATCGGCACACGGGCCGGACACGAGCGTCCCCGAATTACAGGAATACGTTTCTCTCGCGGAGAGTAGCTTCCCTTGCAGGCTTCTCCGCAGGATCGATGGTAAAGTACCAGTATCGCGGATGTGATTTGACAAGATTTTATACATTGGATATTTATTCTACCGCTGTTATGCGGATGTGTTATTTCATACTTGTTTCTTATGGACTTGTACAACTGACAAGAAGTGCTGTATTATTATTATCATCAAAAAACTTGTATTTGTCTGCCATTGAGGCTTTACGTCAATCCATGATGTCTATGCTCGTCTCCTGTTAAGTGTGACTCCAAGAAGCACGAACCCAGCAGTCTACGCATTCGCAACACACTAGTAGTGACCAGTCCAGGTGTATAATTATTATACCGAACCCGAACTTTAGACCTGACCGAATCGAACCGAACCCGAACTTTAGACCTGACCGAATCGAACCGAACCCGAACTATACTCGTCATCGAACCGAACCGAACACGATTTTAAATCTGACCGAACCGAACCCGAACTTTAAAAATTGGGTTCGATTCCCATCTCTAGTACAACACCACCACGCCAAAATCGGACCCATTCATTCATTCAGACACATACATTGACAGTAGAAGGGAAAAAACAAAAACTAAACAAAAAAAAAAATACATGAGGAATCGAGGAGTCACAGAAAGCATGAAGAAAGAGTGAGAAATGAGGAGGAGGGGTGAGACATAGAGAGGGAGGGGAAGAGAAATGAATAAGAGAAGGCGAGAGAGAGTGCGAGAGAAATGAAGATAAAAAAAACGCAATGAAGATAATTAAGGGGGGAAGTAAAGGAGGAGAAAGGGGGATTAAAGGAAGGCGGAGGTAATTAGATCAGATAACAATTCTAGGATGTACTTTAGCGAGGGCTTCTCTCGTGCAATTAATTCGCTCACAAGTTGCGCGATCAGTAGGGGTGTTGAGAAGAGGCTTAGAGCCAGGAGGAGGACAAGATAATGACAGACAGCTTGACAAGATTAACTCTATGTCACCAGCAATAGGAATAACATTAAAAGAAAGCCAGCTGTGCAGAGTTAACTAACATAATTCACCCAGTAACAAAACATTGAACAGTCTGACACAGGATCATAGACTCTCGTACAACGCTCGTCCATTGTAACATAAAGCCCAGCATTGAGTCAGACACACCCCACACTTTCAAATATGCAAAATTCCAAAACTAATGTCACCAGAATTTGAGCCCAAGACTTTCACTTCAACACTGGGATGAACAAGATTGTAATAATGGACACATCCTATCTGACAACATTTCTACAGACATTATTTTTTTAAATGTTCTATGACCTGTTCTACAATATGCAAAGACATACAGACCTTATCAAAAACAAAGAAAGAATGAAAGATGGTCAATATCACCCAAAAAAGAATAACCTCAACATAAGAAATAAAAACCTATGGCAAGATTAAAGACCTATGTCAAGACCAAAGACTTATGTCAAGACCAAAGACTTATGTCAAGACCAAAGACCTATGGCAAGACCAAAAAAGACCTTTGACAAGACCAAAGACGTACTGTCTTTACAAATGTCAATTACATGCTTGTGACTAATTAATTAACTAATTGGTAGTTGCTTTTAAAATTAATTCATGTGATGTCATCGACATTGTGCAAGGTCTCTACTTTGAAATGGGAAAAATACCTTGTACACGATTTGTAGCCGACAGAGTGAGAGTTAACTCTTTCTCTCCTGACTGACGATACTAACGTTGATTCCAACAGAATATGGTAAATAATTATGGAGAAAAAGAGTTAATATAAGATTTGCATGTATACATTTAATTCAGTTTGCAAGACTTGACTAAACTCGCCCAACTATGACAAGCGGTCTTTACCCAGGTCCCCCCCCCCAAACAAAAAAACAACAAAAAAAAAAAACAAAGAAAAAAAAACGATAGAACCCCCCCCCTCTTTTTTTCCCCCACCTGTAACATTACTACTGTTTGGTTATTAATCTAGAAGTCTATGTAGAAGTGAACCTAGAAGATAAAACGTTCCAGAAGTGACGTTGACGTATCGAGTGACTGTAAAAAGTAGTTAAATAACAACGGAACAAATAATAGCATGTAATTGAACCAGAAATACGAATCGATCTAATAGCATTTACTCTGAAATTATAGTCAAACATTCTTGTTGATACATGGCGTAGCATCTAATTGCTATAATCAATTGTAGGCAAGGGAGAATTCTCCCTCTCTCCCTCTCCCTCATCCACTTACTTTCTCTTGTTTTCTCATTCTTCTCTAATCTCACCCCCCCTCTCCCTCCCTGATAGAATAACCAACTATTTAAACACAGCAATTTTTAACTACACTTTGATGTATGGACAAAACTTTCTGTGGCGAGTCGGTCTTGAAAGTTTTCCATTGTACACCCAACAAAACGTTATACGAAACATTTATATAGATCTAAGACAGGGGTTCTCAACATGTGAACGCGACCCCCCAATCGATTCACGATTTGCCAGGGGTCGCCTAAAACCATCGAAAATATGGATTTGTTTTTCTCTACTCTTCTATTGCTGTGTGTGTGGGGAGTGGCGGGGGGTTTAAAACGGTGTCTCCGAGCTTAAAAGGTTGTGAAGCGTTGATCTAAGCTCTCAGCCTGCCACAAAGTGTCTTGCGAAATGTTGCCACGACTTCTCGACAACAAACAATCGTGTTTGAACTCACTCGCCTATATAAACTGTAGTTCTTCTCCAGAACCAGACTTCTGGATTTAAATTAATAAATAAATAAAAAGTTATGGTGGGGTGGTTAAGTGGCGTGAAGAAAAAAAAATTAATTCCCCCCCCCAAAAAAAAAAAAAAAAAAATTAGTCCATAGACTGGTACACATTACTTTTGCAATTCTATTAAACATTGGTGTAAATCACGCTGGACTATCGGTAACGGAGACACTGAGGTCGAATCCCAAAGGAGGCAAGGAACGTATATTTCAGTGCCTCAATACAGAATCGTAGAATCTCATAAGATAGCTCTTCTACAAGAAAGTTCAGGAATGCGCATGAAAAAGAGCAGTGTCTCCCAAACTGTGCTCCGCGGAACCCAAGCGAGGCCCGAATAAGTAAATGTTCCACGAACTACTGGGTCACCACGTAAATTAAACTCTCTAAAATAAAATATGCAAAGTGTTCCGCCAAATACTCAGAATGTTAAGGAAAAAGTTTTGGGAACCATTGTATAATGAGCTTGAAGAGGTACATTAAGAAACAAATCCACTAAAAAGAGAAAGTTTCTAAATAAGTTTTGTTAGTAACCATGCTTTATGACCTTTCGTTTGTACGGGATGATGCTCCCAGTCCTATCAAAATTAGAGAATCTTTGTTCTCTGTTACATTTCCCTGGAGTAATATTTAAATGTGATGACTAGATCGCGTGAAGCTAGCTGTAATATTTAAATCAATGGGATTCAAATCAAAGTCTGGACTTTCCAAGTTAATAATATATATTTAAAAAAATAAACAATCATCATTTTGTTTGACAACAGGAAAGTTGTGAAGTTCCAAAACAAGAAAATCAAAGGAAATTTTCTAAAAAAAATATTGAAGCACGTCAAAAAAAAAAAAACTATTGTAGGGTAGAGACACGGAACAAATAGAAATACAATAAAGTAGGCCATGGGGGCTGTGAAGGTATTTTTGCGAACCATTGTAAAAATCAAAAGTTCAATAAAATCTTGCGCAAGCTCCATTGGCTTCCTGTGAAAGCAAGAATTGACTGCACTTTGTCATCAGTGCATCTACAATAAAGAAATGCCCTTGTACCTTAGTGAAGTAATCATTTCAAATGTCCCTCAGAGAACACTGCGCTCCATGAGCACCTGGGTTGCACGCGGCTTCAGAACGAGGCAGCTGGAGGTCATTTACAAGGACCGCGGGCTACACTTTTGAGACCAAAAAAAAATTCCCTGCCAAGGAAAGACGGCGAAATCTAAATCGACCACCGGCGGACAATGGTTCTGCTTGCGCTAGTGTGGCAAAATATATAAGTCAAAGCTGGGGCTGCGTAGCCACGGGAAAAACTGCAATCCTTATTGATCTTCGGACCGGAAGACAAGCCTTATTTGGCGACCACAAGTAAACGTGGGTAGTATGAGAAATACTAAAAGTCTTTTAACATCATTGATTATATTTGTATTTTGATTATGAAGAGGCAGATATTGAAAGGATACATGTGGATAAATTTTTTTTTTAAAGCTATGGCGAATAACTATAAATTTGTTTGGTGCATCTGATGCACAGGAGTGTTAATTATATGTGTACTTTAAAAGGCTTAAGATGAGGTTTATGCACTTATAACACTGTAAATCTGTCAATCACGCTTCTGTTTTGAACACGGTATTTCCCACACTTTCTAGTCTCGGATCAAGCTGAAACTTTCTCACAATTATTTGTTATCAAAGACTGAGTCAATAGAAAAGTTAACCAAATTGCTAATTAAATAGTGGGTATTAATATTGTTTGATATCGAAAAGGGAAAAAATGCTTTCAGTATTGAGAAATGTTGTAAATGTGAATTTATTCCCCTTGGAGAAATTTCAAAATATTTTTTTGTTCATTATTTAGTCAGCAACAGTGATCTTTTTTTTTTTTATAAAGTGTCATCGACATATGCAAGAATCGAAAATGTATCGTGAAAAAATCCAAATATGTGTGGAAAAAAAAAAACAACAACTTAAATCAGATTTAGTTTAATATTAACGAAAAATTTCAAGATTTCATTCCAATGTGTGTCTTTAGAGGTCATACGTACGCCTACATGGCTATCTGAAGCTACATCACAATTATACCCAGCCAACACCCTGTCATCAATTTTACGATCCCCAAAGCACTGCTACTGAATCATATTTATCTGAAAAATGTTAAAAGCGAGTAGATTCTTGTGTATTACCATTTTATTCTCCAGAGGAGTCTATCATTATGAGACATTGCTCCCATTATTTATTCCGTATCTTTTTCTTTTTGTCTGTGATATGATTTGAATTCTTTAGAGAAAACATTTCTTTTATAGCGTTCCTGAAAATGATTGATACTGATGAGGTGAAGTCACGCATGCATAATAAAAAAAAAGAGAACACGGGCTGGGAGGCAATCATATGTCGAGTGAAGTATAGAGTTTCAAGTATTTATTTCAAGGAGGAAAAGAAATACTCAATTAGCCTCGACAGTTACATTAGCTCAATCAGGAGATTAGCAAGTGCTGTTTGGTGACCGACTGGTTAGGTGCAAGGTTGCTTAACTCGAGTTTGATTTCTGTAGACGAAATGTGACTTTTGACTCGTTCTCAAAGGACATGCGATTCAGTTTCAATGGGTACTTCATATTAATAAATGAACATAAAAAAAATCCTTTTTAAAAAGACAGATCAAAGAAACGCGTAAATCTAATATCAATTGACTTTGTTGTCCATTAGTAAAGTAAAAAGTAAAGTTCCCCTTTCAAACCATGTGATCTCTAGGGCAGATGATGTAACGGTCATGTTTCAGTAGCCTACGGTTAATGAGGGTGTCATGTGGCCAGCACAACGACCAATCGCCTTTACTTTTCTCCAACTCACGTCAAGTACCCATTAAAGCTGGGTGGACTCAGACGCCCAAAGATGCCGAAATTTAAAAAAAAAAATCAGTCTTCACCAGGATTCAAACCCAGGACCCCGAACCTAAATTTGTCCATTAGTCCACAAAGGAAAAGGTATCTAGATACACTGGTTTCCAATGTTATCGCTGAAGCTTCTTTTTCGTTAACCATGGGCCACAGATGACCTATACACCACCTACCCCCTCGTGCCTAGATAAAATGAAGCCATCTTCTTCCTCCCCCTTCTATTTCTCTCCACCTCATTCTTTTATCTTTCATGTAACAGAACCCAGTGAACTGTTTACAATAGAATCTCTTAACGAAATACTCAGTCATGAAGTAGTCAATGTTGTTCTCTTTTTCTGTTAGCCCCCAAGACGCAAGTTCATAATGCAACAACAGCAAAAAAAAAAAAAAAAAACTAATCAACACACACACACAAATGTTGGCACAGTTTTGAAAAGTACAAAGACAACCATCACCTCTATAAATATCTTGGCACTAGATATCAAAGAAATCCCATATAACCCAGTCTATAAGTTTATGTTGACAGCAAGACTTATAAAAAATGGAGTAAGGATAACGAAACAAGAAAAAAAAAAACCTAATTTATATTTTGAACATGATTGCCTACAAGCGACTGTTTTTTTCCCAGCTTCATCTCTTTTTATTTCTTCTTCATGACTTTGTGTGCCCATATATAAAGATTGTATATACCCCAGAGCCATAAGTCGCACAAACACATAATCTCTCTCGAACACACTTACAAATTCACCCGTTTCCTGTTAGTTTTGCTCTGTTCTGAAGATGAGAAATATGTATTCACATGTAAGATTTATAGACCGAATGAAGTTTTGATTTGTGTTTCGCTAGAAATAAAAACGCTGAATTGAGAAGAGGAAAATAAGGCAAGTTTGTAATGAAAAAGGGGTTGGGAGATTTATGAATAAATGACACCTCAGCTCCAATTTCTGCTGGGTCGCCACAAATAACACAGGTCCAAGAGATAACACGCCAAGGCCATGCGGATGGGAAAGTGGAAAATGAAACTTCGAGCCGATTCTATATTAGGATTTGGGGGGTCATTCAGTAAACTATTTGATTTCAACGGTTCTCAAAACATTTCGGGTCCAGTGGTTTCCAAATGTAGGTGTTCTTTTTTGGACTTTTAAAAAATTCCGAATCATTAAAGAAACAAATGGCATTTATAACACGGCTCGATAAACATAACCAGCTAGTCGAAACGCCTTCAGTGAATCCGCAAAGGCTAGATTCGATAGGACACATTCATTCAGATACTCAAATGGTCCCCCCCCCCCCGTGGGTCCGAAGAAGATTGAGAACCACTGGAATACTCAATACGGAGAAGCTGTTTAAAATAAAGTAAAAAACAAACAAAAAATATTTAAAAAATAAAACCTACTAGTTGACCGGCGGCATAGCATATGCCGCTATTTACCAGGGCCGGCGACCGCAGTGGGGCCCGCATTTCATAGGATACGCAATTTTATAGGACCCGCTCTAATTTAAAGGGTAAAAATTATTAAATTAAGCCATTTTATTACTTATAACAGATTCCCCGCGCCATCCTGTCGATTTAACATCCCTATAATTATTTGTCTGTTAAGCTATTGCTTTAAAAGAAAATATAGTCATTTATAACGCTGTTAACCATCAAGCTGTAAGGGAAATAAGTCTTTGGCATATGGTTGAACATAATCTGCAATTACAAACACAATAGCACACTACAGACTGAAAAGATAAAATATAATTTTTAAAAAGTCGAAGAACAAAACTCCACTTGTCTCTCTAACCTTGCTAATGCTTTTTTTTTTCCACCACAATTGTTCACAAATACTCGTATTAAAGGTCTTTTGCAAGTCAATGGATTTTTTTTTCTAAAGAATTATGGAGTATTTGCGCTCTAGAAAACTTTCTCTGTGACTATTAAATACATAAATAATTCGAGTTTTAAATATGGTTCTAATTTTTCGCATTATAAAATAAGTAAAGCCAATGCGTTAAAAAAATGATTAATGGAGCTAAAAATAGATTACTTGTTGCATGTTGCTTGTTGCCCGTCTGACCTATTTACTTTGAGAAATATTATATAGATGTATGTACGAGAAAGAACCCTTTTAAGGTAGACTGATGTATGCAGAAGCGACAAGAAGCTCTTCAAAATCGAAACTAACAGCTGGTAAAAAGTGGCACTGGACAGATCCACATTGAGAAGCATAAAGGAAGGGTCCTTGTGATTACAGATGCCCAATCTATAACCGCAGCTGTGTATCAAGGATTGGTTTCTTCAGTCACCCAAGAAGTTCCAAGACTGCTTCACGAAGCTACATATGCCACAGAGGTAGATTATATATAGTAATTAATTAATTACCACTAATTCATTAAGCGATTAGTTATTTGTTTATATTGATTCGTGTGTTGTCTTCGGGCAATGAATAATTGTGCAAAGTTTCAGCTTCATCCCAGTGTCACATATGCCATTCTAGGTTTATTTATGTATGTTTTTATTTATTAAGGCTACTTAGGAAAACCTAGAATCTGGGTTGATTGCTGTGAGGGTTTTGCCCGGGAGTTATTTATAGCTTGTCTATAGACTTCTAGAATTCAAATCTATTGGTTGATTTAAAATAAAAAAAAGACATTTTTTAAAAGAGTTAGCGCCAGGAGAAGAAGACGCGCCAGATTCAGTCTTGGCCAGAGTCGTGCTTGTGAATGGTTGTGATTCTAATTAGCTCTGAAATATTATTGAAGAAAGAAGCCTTTTAATTGTATTCTCATTTTATTAATATGTACCTTGTACATAAGCTGTACTTACGTTCTATTTAAATAAAGTTTCTAGAGTTTTATTTTCAACAAGGAATTATTTTGTGAATCCTAGATCGTCATTTGTTCAACTGTTTTATTTTAAGTTAAAATCCCCGGCACCACACTCATCATTCAACATAGAAGAATACAAGTTGCGACATCTAGCACTAATGAGTGTGACACCCAGAATGGAAAGTGGGGGGGGGGGGGAAAGCGTACAAAAGAATCCTGCCTCACAGACAGACGGAGAGAGTTAATACAAGCTTTGTAAAAATGCAAATATTGACGAGACTTCTCTCGTACTTTGCCTCCACCTCTGTACAGGTGATCTAAGACTTGACCACATCAACCAATCACTCGAAAGTGTGCTTCGGCTTAATGTCCCAGAACTGATTACGATGTAGCCCCAAAGGCACCAGGTCACAATATTGTAAACAATTTTGTAGGCTCTCACAAGCCTAAGAACAACTTTAAAAAACCCATTGAGGAATTAAAAAAAAAAGTATCAATAAAAACACGAGAGAAAAAAAAATCTCCTGAAATTTCTAAAACACGCGTGCACGACGAAATCTCAAGAGACACCGAAATCTCGCGAGATTTCTAAAACACGCGCATATATATATATATATATATATATATATATATATATATATATATATATATATAAACTTTATTTTAATCACTTCAACAATTTTGCCAACTTTGTGGATTTTTCGAGGCTCTATCCCCTCCAGTCCCCTTCTCTCTTTCCCATTCCGATTCCAAAATCTATTTTTGTCTTATAATATTTTCATCCTTTAAAAAAAAAAGCCTGAAATATTTATCTAAAACCCTCTAGGGGGAGAAAAATGTGATAACTAACCAGTACACAGTAAAAAAAAAAGGCTCCCACAAGAAAGGCGCCCTGCACTTTAACCAAACATTCAAAGCGCTCACGGCGTGTCGAGGGTTGCAGACTTGCACGTGCGCAACATTTATCTCTGCGCGTATTTTTTTTTAGGCGCGTGCGATAAGCACGTGGAGCAACCACGAGATAACCCGGTCTATTTACATACTCATGAAAGTCAAGTATGTCTAGGTGTCTAAGCAGTGCCCACAATGTCATTATAAGTTATTCATTATTTTATTTAGAGTGTACAGCAAACTAAGAGTGTGGGATTAGTTCTAAAAAGTTAAAAAATAAGTTATAGAAATGGTAGTGTCTGTATTGAATACGACAGCATCCTATGACAGAAGCCTACGATACGATAACAGTAATTTAATGTAGTTTATCGCAGTGATGCAAGCGGGTCATATTCGGCCGGGCACTATCTTTTTCCCTGGAAACTTAAAATGATCCAAAACCAGAAATGAACAGAATATACATTGCATTATTAATTCGAGCATTTTATAAAAGAATGACATTAACGCTATCGGGGGGATCTTGAATATCAGGATTCTTAAGAAGACCCAAAGTCAATACAACTCTAATGGCTACATTGGAAAAAGCAAAATCGGTTGGTCATTGTGCTGGCCACATGACCTCTTAGTGAACAGTGGTCGATAAAAATAGACGCTCTTATAGATGACCATAGATCGCAAGATCTGAAAGGGGTCTCATTTTTGTCTTACTACAGCCAGGTCGCTCGCAGCGTATAAAATAAAAACACAAAAAACTGATTCAATCTTGAGAGAAAATTGATTTCTACATTGCGTGAGAACCTCCCCTCCCAACACAACACACAGACACGCACAGACACAATGTTAAACTTCTTACTCCATTCCGTTATGTTCTTCACTAGAATGGCACAGTGTGTGAATTATACAGAGGTGTCATAGAAATGTGTCGGTCCAGTAATTATTTGCCTAATACGTGAACGTAATCAAATCGATCCAAACATAAACCACAAAGAAAAAAAATTGAGAAAATCGAACATCCTTTTATTCAGGGGTTATTAATGGCGGTATTTTCGAAGCAGACGAGTCCCGTTAATTATCGCACTCTTTTTTTTTTT
>JADKLZ010019686.1:3189274-3202093 GCA_021533235.1 Biomphalaria straminea | reverse complement strand
AACTACCGATCCATCGACCGTCTCAAAATAATGAAGTCACACCACTACAAATTTAAAACAAAATGAATGAAAAACTATGACAACGCCAACGCCTCGTCCCAAGGGAGACTACAAGAATATACATTTAGAAAAATAGATTCCCAATGTGTGGGTCTGATATCTTTATCTTATCGCAACCTTCAAGAAATCTCTACCGCTTCTTGACCGTACTCAGCGACTACTTTGTCAGTCATGACGTTTACAATGGCGAGTCTGACCACGGCGAGTCGTCTCACTTGTGGAAGCCTGTCTGCCTCGAGGCGTTTCCCGATAAATTAACATTTTACTACGAGACCGCAACTGACGGGAAGATAGTCAACCAAAAGCTTTGGATCGTCGATGAGGATCACAATGGCGTCATCCACGTGCAGAAGCTGAATCTCTTGGGGCACAAGACAAGACAAGGTACTGCTTCTTTATTTGTTCAGATATAATGTTTAAATTAAAATCAGTAACATAACAAAGAAATGTTATTTAAGAAACTATATAAGCAACTATTTAATGTTTTTATTTTGGTTTTAAAGCTTATGAGATACATTTTTGCGACATTGCTGACAGAAAGCTAGAGATGATTGAGATAGTCATAGTGAGAGAGAGAGAGAGAGAGAGAGAGAGAGCATATGACAGAGAAAGAGAGAAAAAGTGAGACGGAGAGAGTAGTAGAAAAAGAGAGATTGAGAAGTAGAGAGAAAGTGAATAATAGAGACCTTCTTAGAAAAAGATTTAGAAGAAATAGGAAAAGTCAAATATTAAGAATAGAAACAGTATAGAAATACAAATACTATTTTATTCTAATTTTATCTTTTTTGTTCGGTCGATCATAAAAAAAAATGTAAAGTATGCATAAGTTAATGTGCTGGATAGATAATGTCTGCGGGTTAAAGGTCATAGGGTTGTAATCTCAGATTTAACATAAACAAGTAGATATCTAGACTAGTTCCTGGCCTCGAGTCTTCAACACTACACTGTTGATAGCTTTCAATGTTGATCTGTCTGCTAAGACTAGGCATCTGCCATTCTCTCTCTCTCTCTCTCTCTCACTCTCTCTCTCAGGGGCGTGGCTAGGAATTTTCCATCCTTTGGGGGCCCGGGGGTATTGACCTCTTTCGGGGCCCCTGCATTTTGCGTAATATATAATATTTACTGAAAAAAAAAAACACACTCATTTGGGGGAACCCTCAAGTGGGGGCCCGGGGGGGATTTTCGAATTCTCCCCCATCCTCCCCCCCCCCACTCTAGCTGCGCCACTGCTCTCTCTCTCTCTCTCTCCCTCCCAATCTTCTTAATACTTTCTCTTTCTGTCACGTTCTTATCCTTTGTCTCTCTCTCTCTCTCTCTCTCTCTCTCACACACACACACATACGCTCACATTCTCTCTCACACATTCTCAATCTTGTTATGGCAAGTTTAAGGAATTAATTATTTGTTTCGGGAAATTGGGGAAAGTTTTTGACACAGGGACGATGACGTGACTAGTAAAAACAAGGATAGGGTTTTAGATACGGAACGAAATAGAAGTCGAGGTAGACAGACATACTTCCAGGATAACGTAGAAAGAAGTAGCACTTTATAAACATTAGCCATAGACATAAATAAATATAGACTGGCCAATAAGAGAGTTTTATGAGATGAAAATGTGTGAATTGCAATTGTGTGTACTTTATTTTATGTCTAAATTTTGTTTAATCTTTAAGACTGAAGATCATGCAATTTTTTAATTTTTCATAATTCGGAAATCCGAGTTCAATAGATATACATGTTTTCAAGTTACATTAAGTTACTTCCTTTTTCCAGTCTATATTTATTTTTGTCTATGACATTAGCTGACATTTGATTGTTCCCTTCATTTGTTATTAAACTTGTTCCACATTCAGTATCATAGTCGGTTATATACTATTGCTTGTTCGGCCCCTTCGCCGTAGTTATTGAATTACTTTGACTGTTATCCCCATTTGGTTTATGTGCATTAGACATTGCGGAAGCGTTTAACAATCTTTATTATACGTTCTCTCTCTCTCTCTCTCTCTCATGCTCTCTCTCTCATCATTACTTTCTCTCTCTCCCTCTCTTTCTCTCTCTCACAAGAGCAACCGCCTTTACTTTTTCCCCAACTAATGTCTGGTACCCATTAGAGCTGGGTGGACTCAGAAGCACCCAAAGATCCCGAAATTGAAAAAAAGCCTGTCTTTACTAGGATTCGAACCCGGGACCTACGATTCGGGAGCAAACCAGGTTTTTTTTTCACTATTTAATCAAGACATGCTTATTCTGGTTGTCTGCGTATGTAACATGGTATGACGTCATTTTGATGTCGTCATTCTTGATACAGACTAGTCTTTCTTCAGATGTTGAGTCATTTCACAACTTGGAATTTCCGATTCTATTTCCTTATCTCAGCGGTTCTCAACCATTTAGCTCGGCGACAATTTTACAATCCCCCACTCTGCCGCGACCTCCCCCCCCCACACACACACACATATACAGCAATAGAAAAGTAGGCACTAACAATCCATATTTTCGATGGTCTCACGCGACCTCTGGCAAATGGTCAATCGACACCCAAGGGGGTCGCGACCAACAAAGTTGAGAACCCCTGCCTTATCTTGTTGGGGCTTGGTGGCTGAGTGATAAAGCACTTGGCTTAGAGTAACCATCCCTATGTGAATAAATATCTGTAGGCCTATATTGTTGAGTTGCCTCACTTAAGATATCTATGGATTATAATGGACCTCATTCACCAAACGTAAACAAACAAAATTTTTTTTATATGTTCTTTACAATTTAGGCAATACGTAAGGCCATCACGTGATACGTATTTTTCACTATTTTATTAATATTATGACGTGGCTAAATGTGTTTATTTACAATTGGGGAATGAGGTCCATTGTAGCACTATTGTTTGGTGAGAATCACGAGAGGATATGATTCCATGTGAAATAGGGGTCTTCACATTTGTTATCACGGGGGTACCATTTTGTAGTCACATGACTTGCATGGGCAAGTGAGTTCGCGCCGTGATGTATTAGGAGATAGACGTATTATGTATTTGAGGTGATAGTCTTACCAATTACTTATTTGATGGATTCATGTAGATTATTATATAGTGTTATGTGAAGTTATTCTATTCTATTTTATGAAGGCTGAGATTGTCAATATATTGTTAATATAATTTGTTAATATAATATAAACCAAGTCTGCTACTCTTCATATTTAAGTAAACTCTGCATGTTTTGTTGTGATCTCATTACTCAGTAATCATAGTAAGAATACGCGACAACAAAAAAAACGATGAGGATAAAGATATTTAATTAATAACACAAGAACACTGTAACCATACCAGAAGAGGTATTTACAATACACAAGGAGCAGACTAAAACCCAGCAATATCAAGATGTTACAATAATAATATATATAATTCTCTTCATGGCTTAAGAGTTTGGACACTAAGTAATGGAAAGATCACTCTTTTATTTCTGCAAGTCTGACCAACTAGAGTTACCCCACGCAATTTTAGAGGAGTAAAAAAAAAGAGGGGAGCAGAGAGAACAAGTAGTATTCACCCGTCACTAAATAGCGAGAGAGATCTCGGGTTTAAATCTCGATGAATACTGTGATTTTAACTATCCATATTTTAAAGATGCCCCTGAATTCTGCTTTAGTTGGGGGAAGTAAAGATGGTTGGTCGTTGTGCTGGCCGCATGATACCCTGCTAGTTAACTGTGGTCCAAAGAACCTTTACATCATCTGCCCTATAGATCGCAAGGTCTTAAAGGACTACGTTACTTATACTTGTTTACACCAGACACTTCCATCTTAAGATCCAGATCTGACCGCAGTTTGTGAGCATTACAGCCGGGCTACAATTCACAATTTTAAAGTTAGCCACCACAGAAGTGGCAGCTGAATTTGATATTACATATGTTACATATGTTAACAGGCAAATTACAAAATCCAGGCATTCTACGATCGTCTACTGAAGGTTTTGTGTTTCCAGGCACTTAAAAATATTGCCACAAGTACGCTGATTATTTATTAAGTAGTAACACTTCCTGCGTCTTTGTTTGACTATATAGGTTTTTCATACTAGGTTTGGATAGTCTTACGATTTTAGTTAGAAGCGTAAGGATATTTGAAAATAGAGCTTGAAAATTCTGGAATTCCGTCGCTCTGTTCTTAAATATTCAGTGATTGTTGGTTAGTGGTTAAGATCTTTGTTTTCGTATCTGTTCTTTAATTTTTCCAGGTTCGGATCCCGTTTAAGACTGGGATTTTTAATCTCTAGATTTAAGAACAGATGAACTTTGCGTTATTTGCATGCACGTTTTTTTTTACGTTTTTAATATTATGCTAGGTCCAGAGCTGGACTTAGATAATCTGGAGGGCTAGATTTTAGAGCTCAGGTTTTTATACGTTTAGAAAGAAAGATTAGACTTTTAGACTGAGTTAAAGAGTCTAGACTTTTAGAGTTTTTATTAGAGTTTAGATTTTAGGAGTTTTAACTTTAGAGTTAGAGTATAGGAGTTTAGAGTCTAGGAATTTAGAGTTTAGAAGTTTAGACTTTTAATTTTTTTAGAGTTTAGACTTTAAAGTTTAGGAGATTAAACTTTTAGATCTCATGGAGTTTACACTTTAAAGTTATGAAAATGTAGGTAACCACAGTGGTGACGTATTAAGGGGAGGGGTGCGCCTCGTCAGCAGGTTAACATTGTAACAGATTCACCGCGTGTGTGTGTGTGTGTGTTTTGTGTCTGTGCGCTTGTAGGTGGAAGGGGGAAACGGGGGGGGGAAATATAATCACATGACTCAGACACGTGTTTGTAAACATTTATTGAGGAGAGGTAGACAGTGTAGCTATAAATAGCTCCCGGTCGCGGTGACCTTTTTAAAGATTTTCAAAACTGATTAGGTGGCCAGAAAACCCCGCCGGCTCTTTAAGTGGTGCTCATAAAACATTCAGATCTTTGACATAATCAATTACGAAGAATCCTATGGAATTCTAAAAACTTGACCAGTCGAGTTTCAAACTTCAGACTTTTACGACTGCGTCATCATGGATGGCTGCCTGGTCGAGTGGTTTGCACGCTGGACTGTCGTTTTGATTTATCGATGGTCCCGGGTTCAAACCCTGCCCGCTCCCATCCCCCGTCGTCCTGCGGGAGGTTTGGACTAGGAAGTAACTATCTTCAACTTTGAAGGAACATCCGAAACATGTAAAACAAACAAACAAACATCATAATCAGGGCTTAAGTCTACATTTCAAACTTTAAAGTTTTAACTCTAAATTCCAAACTCTAAAGTTCTAATTAAAAAAATAAGGGATTACATTCACACGGCTGTTACCCGTGGAATTATGTTGCTGTCTGTCAAATTAGGGACTACTTATAATTATATAAACAAAAATTGTGGAGAGTTTGGGTGTTTTAGAGTTTAAGTGTATGGCCGTTTCATCATTCGGGGCGCGTTGTAGCAAAAAATTTAGCAAACTTGATAACTTCAGGATTTTTTAATGCACTTTTTAAAAAAAATCTATTGTTGTCACTTATCTATGTATTTATTTGTAGTTTTTATCTTCTTTTCAGTCAAGTCTAAATTAACATAGCCCCCAGCAATCAATTCACTGTTAACACGGGATACAAGTTTTTTTTTTTTTTAAGTTAGATTTTAATCATTTCACAAGATGGATTTTCTTTTGCTTAGGTTCAAATCGATATCAAATACACACACACGTAAACACACAAACACACACACACACAAACACACACACACACACAGAGAGAGAGAGAGAGAGAGAGAGAGAGTATAAAATCAATTTCCTTGTCTGCCAGATTTTTTCTCATCTTTTTCTTAACGCGATTAAACGTATAAATTAAGTAAGATGCGTCTCCTTATTTCCTCATGTTTTTTTCATTTATTCATTTATATAGTTTTTTAGATGATAAAAATCTGTCGGACAAGATTTATGGCAGACAGGCAGAAGATACAAATTACTTTATGTTTCGCATTTATGTTAAGCTTATCTTCGTTATTTTGTTCATATAATTTGTTAATACATTACTTCCTGGAAACAAATGAAAATCAGGGCCGTTTTTAAGGTGGAACAGAAAGTGGGTCCGTCTAAAAGGAGAAAAGGGGAGGGGCTACACACAGTGGAAAACAAATATACATAATAAATGTAAAACAAAAGAAAGGTAGATGAGATTAAATGGAGTTGATTCAAGATATTGTATCTATTAAACCAGTGATGCCGTGCCTTTTTCGGCCGGCGGGCCATTTTCATTCCCGACACTCGTGCCTCGGGCCACATCATCGAATACATAAAAAAATGGAATGGTAATTAATTCCATTTCAAATAGTTTATTAGAAACTCGTAGCACTACTAGGCCTACTTACACATGCAATGCGAAAATGTGAAAGATCGGTTTCAACCGTTTTATTGTTGAAAACGTTTGTATACTCAATGAAGTGCTTGTAAACATTGTGATCGTTTCTAACACTTGATTTCGGAAATTTTAAAAGTTACACATACACATGGCGAAGAAATCAATTGTCTGTATCGCTCTAAATTTCTCAAGTTGAGATGTCTGGCTTTGTAATCAAACGAGTTCCAGTTACAGATCTGTTGCAGCAGTCTTCAGTGGCAATGGAAAACATTTCAAGATCTGCTGCTCTGTCATTTAGTTTGGAATGGAAATGTTTACCTATATCGTCCAATCTTTTTGCTTTAATTGCTTTTTTTTTCCAGGACAAATTCTTTCATCACAGGTAGAAAAAAAAACACTTTTTTACGCTTCATTTCTCATAATTTGTACAACTCTGTAGTTTGCCCTTACCGTGGACACATTTCTTGTTCTTTTTTTCTAGTCAGTCGCTAAACTTTTACGATTTTTTTCTTTGCAGCTCAAACCAAAAAATGCCTCCATATTTTTAAAAAATGTTTTTTTTTATAAATGCCCTTTTATGTTATGTTTGTTCCTACGGCTCTCCCATACATTAATCCACAAATATGAAATGGTACCTACTATTCTCTTTGATATCAAAAGAACATTACCAAAAATGATGCAGAATTGATGCCCTGTGTTACACACAAGATGTTTAGAAAACGACTAGCTCAAGACAGCAGCGGAGTTATCCAAGAATCTAAAACAACTGTCAACACTTGTCAGCGAAAAAATAAACGTCGTGTTTATTTAAAAAAAAAATAATAATATGAATATTGGAATACTATTAGAATGAATTCTATCAAAGAAAAAGTGAGAGTCCTAACGTAAGGAAAATACATTTTTCAACCTTTTTTTTTATTTTCTTCACTTTGTGCCGATGTTTACGCGGGTCGGATGGAACCACGTCGCGGGCCGGATCTGGCCCGCGGGCCGTAGTTTGGGCATCACTGTATTAAACATATCATTATTTGTGTCTGCCATATAGGGGCGTAGGCGTAGCTAGGAATTTTCCATGGTTTGGGGACTCGGCGGTGCGGGGCTTGAAATCTTTGAGTCCACCTGCATTTTGCTTAATATTTAATTTTTAATGTAAAAAAAAAAACCAACATTTTTGAGGGTCCCCCTTAAGTGGGGGCCAGAGGTGATTTTCATATTCTCCTCCCTCTTCCTCACACTCTAGCTACGCCACTGCTGCCATATTAAGTGTTATTTCCTCATTTTATGAGAGAAATCTGATCGTAGAAGTATTTATCCTGACAACGCCTACGTTGTAACACTATAACATGAACCCAATGTCATCCAATAACCATCTAATATAACGCGGTGACACTGTCAAGACCAGTTAGCACGGACTCTGTCTATTGACTCGTTTATTTTTTTGCTACCAAGTCATTGATCTTTCAAAAGTTACTCTGCTTCCATGGCTAATAAAGTCTTTGATTTGCATAATAGAATTAAAACCTTAATCAAGATTCGTTCTTCGACTTCTTTTCATGCTACAAGCGCTTGCAGTGGCGTAACGATGGTAGGTGACAATGGTTTCCAGCTAGTTCCCCCCCCCCCCCCCGCGCCATAAGGTTCGTGTACTTTTGTTGAAAAAACAGCAGAGTATTCTTTTTGTTCCTTTTTTAATTCCTATTTCGAAGAATCGGATCATTGGGTCAATGTTGCTTTATAACAGTGCAACCGATTATAATAGTGAGCATAATCATTTCCAACTCACGAGATCTCGCTGTTAATTACAACGAGAACATAACGAGATTTGAGCCCGACTAGGACGCGCCCCCTGGCGGTGATTATTTTCCCGATGAAAAATTACTCCATCAACAATGAATTAATGAATGTGTTCAGTTTTTAATTATATTTATTTTTATTTATTTTTTAAATATAAATTGAGGTCATTTATTCTCAATAAAAGCTCATGTCAGATTCATTACTAGCTCAGCATTCATACTCCGGCTTTGTGCGGGGACGTAACGTATATGCAAAAAGTAACTAGCTTGGCATCATCACTAGCCTATGGCTATGACAGTCATCTAAAGATATTTTCACTGGTATTTATGTATATGTATGGAAACCAAATGTCAAGACAAATCACTGATCTATAATCTTATTTGTACATCGTTGTTATCAATATACCAGAGTTATATGACCATCCAGCAAAAGAGAAGAAAATTATGTCATAAGAGTATCCATGTGTTAATCAAGTTGTTAAATAGAGAGGTTGTCATTACCGGAAGTGGTAATGGATGTAATCACTCCACTACCTATAAAATGCTTCCTAATGGCGTGCGTCTCAAATAGCTTCTGACAACCAGTCCAACTCCCGGCCTTCACGTGTGGCTCAGATATTGAGTCCGGCGGAACTGTTCTTACTAACAGGAGAAGGGGCGAAGGCGAGTAACTGGCGCCTTAACCAATAAGCTTCGGACAGGAGGGGCTCGATAGCCATCGCTGGCTACCCACCTAGGAGAAGGAAAACCTCTGCTGCCTTGCAGCTATACCCAATCAAGGGAAAGGCTTTGGGAGTCAACCCTGAGGAAAAATCAGGACCTGGCGACCCTAAGTCAGTTTGCAGCACCCAGTGCTACACTCTGGCAGATCCTGCGACGCCGCTGACCCCAAACTGTATCGGCACTGCCTTTGCATACGTCAGCTGCGTGGAGAGGGGGGAACATGTGTGGACGACATCGTTCCGACCACAGCTTATGCCCAGGCATTCATCTCATTTCCATGAGATGATCCATAGTCGCTTCGCGAGTGACGGAGGCCATAGTAGTAAATAGAGTCTCTACTAAATGTAATAGTTTAGTATCCCTTTCCGACCTTGGTCATATGTTTCTATGGTCGACAGTTAACGAGGATGCCATGTGGCCAGCACAATGACTGTACTATCCGCAGCTAATGTCAGACACCATTAGAGTTTGGTGGACTCAGGGTTGCCATTAAAATCCAAAAATTAAAAACCCTAGTCTTCACCGAGATTTGAACCTGGGACCCCTCGTTTCAACACTGCATGATTCAGACAGCGTTCCTCAGTCTAATGGCACTAAGGAAGAAAGAAAGAGAACTTAAGCGGATTTTTCCTAGCTTATGGGAAGAAATGTGTCATATTTTTTGTATTTTTGGTATTTTATTAATTTGTGTGTGTGTGTTTATTTTATTTGTAAATTATTGTTGGGAATTTAATTTATTATCACTTCTTTTAATTTTTGGGAGCGGTGGCTGAGTGGTTTAGCGCTTGGCTTCTGAGCCTGGGGTCCTGGGTTCGAATCTCGATAAAGATTTCTCGATTTCGTGATTTTAGGGCGAATTAGAGTCCAACCAACTTCAATTGGTACCTGACTTAGTTGAGAAAAAAGTAAAGGTGCTTGGTCGTTGTGCTGGCCACATGGCACCCTTCTCGTTAACCGTTGGCCAAAGAAACAGATGACCTTATCATCATCTGACCAATAGACCGCATGGTCTGAAAGGTGAACTTTATTTTATTTTTTTTTACTTTTTACTCTTTTGTCATGGAGCTGGGGCCTGCTCTAGGCACAGGCAAACCCGACAGACAGAGAGACAGATAGACAGAGAGAGAGACAGAGAGACAGACAGGCATAGAGACGGAGTGAGTTGATATAAGCTTTCTAAAAACAAAACAAACTCAAATGACTGCCTGGCCATTGGCGAACCTGAGACTGTCTGCACTCCTTCCATCTCAAGTAAAGACAACCTGGATCCTTTGGCAGTCTAGACAATGTCTACAACATGCCAGGAAGGAAAGTCAATATTCTGATTTTTTTTTCAAATTTATTATTATTATTATTTTTTTTGTTTTGCTGTTTTTTTTCCTCTTGTAACCATAGCAACATGGAAATATCAAAATGATATAGAATACTTTACGAAAGAAAACAAAACTTAATTTGCGTTAACACTGATGGATGTAGAAATCTATTGACTGGTCTACATGAACTGTTTTCATTTTGGCAAAAGACACATTTTTATGCGTGTAAAAACTGAATGTTTCAATTTTTAAAATAAACTTTGGCACTCAGTCATAAACATACATAAATATAGACTTGAAAACATGTATATCTATTGAATTCGGATTTCCGAATTAGGAAAAATCATAGACATAAATAAATATAGACTGAAAAAAAGAAGTAACTTCATGTAACTTGAAAACATGGATATCTATTGAATTCAAATTTCCGAATTATGAAAAATTGAAAAATTGCATGATCTTCAGTCTTAGAGATTAAACAAAATTTATAGACATAAAATAAAGTACACACAATTGCAATTCACAAATTGTTATAACATAAAACTCTCTAATTGGCCAGTTTATATTTATTTATGTCTATGCACTCAGTCTAGATCTTTTTTTTTAGTTGATTTTTTTATTGATCTAAGGCCGATGTCTCATCATTTCAAATTGAGAGTATGTATTTAGGACTCTATGTGTTTTCATCAAAACTCCCAAATAAGCTCAAAATAAAAATAAAACAAAAAATAAAATAAAAAATCACCTGCTACAATAGGAACAATTTTTTAAACTTTTCTTATTGTGCCAGGTGGTCATTTCTTTATTTGTATAAAGAAGTACTTTTTTTTAAGACATTGAGATCTATGGGGGCCGATGATGTAAAGGTCATCTGTTTATGTGGACAATAGTTAACGAGGGTGTCATGTGGCCAGCATAACGACCAACCGCCTTTACTTTTTCCTCGATTAATGTCAGAGCTGGGTGGACTCAGAGGCACCTAAAGATTTCGAAATTAAAAATCCCAGTCTTCACCAGAATTCAAACCCGGGACCATCGATTCAGAAGCTAAGCGCTTTACCGTCCAGTGTTTTTTTTATACTGCTGGTAATTGTTGTATAATATAACAATGGTAGATATTTCAATGGTAGATATTTCAATGGTAGATATTTCAATGGTAAATATTTCGATGGTAGATAGTTGAATTGACCGGACAAACGGTGTCTATGGCCGATATGGCCAGCGTGTCCTTGTCTGGGCCTCACTGGACTGTATCATTGGGCGTGAAGTGATAGATCTACTATTCTGAGTTATCGCTGACTACTGTTCACCTCATTAGGGGCGCAGACGAGGGAACGGTGGGGGGGGGGGGGCGGGATAATAAGGGTCAAGTAAATTCTTCGAGCTACGCCAGGTCACGAACATTGTACAATAAATTAAGGGGCAACAATGGCAGACGTAATGAGTCTTTCTAATTGTACATTCTTCCATTGGGCACTTGTCAATAGCGTGGAAAACAGAAGCTGACTCAACCCGTAGTATAGTAAATTTGTGCGGAATTATGCACAATTCAAACTAGTTTTTCCTTAACTTGAAAACGAAAAAGAAATAGTTTGGCTTTTTCGTTATATTATTACAAACAATTAGAAGCTTCAACGTGCCAGACTTAAGCCTAACCCAGTTTGATAATTATCACTGGGTAATGATAACATTTCCATAAATTCTTCTGTGTCGTAGAAATGTTGGGCTAAAATAGTAACCTTAAAACTTAAAAAAAAATTCTCAAGGTCAAGCTTTTGTTTCGTGTGAGATGTTAGCACCAATGTGATGCAGGAGGACTTTCACGAGACTAGAGCGGGGGAAAAAGGACAACCAGAGGAACTATGAACAATGTCTGAACAGTGGCGTAGCTAGGGAGGGGGAGGGGGGAATTTGAAAATCCCCCCTGGCCACCACTTGAGGGGCGCCCCAAATGAGTCTTATTTTACATTAAAAATTAAGTATTACGCAAAATGTAGGGCCCCCAAAGAGGTCAGTCCCCCCGGGCCCCCAAACGATGGAAAATTTCTAGCTACGCCCCTGTGTCTGAACAAGTTTGACATTTCTTACGACTTTTCGTCCATAATCTTATCTTATCTTATATAATACAGACGTTACTTCAAAAAAAATGTGATTACTTCCTACGCATCATGCATCTAACCATGCGTGTTAACTAATAACAAATTCTGCTAAGTCAGAGGTCAAGACTGCGCTGACGACAGTGCAGACCTGCAAAACCTTTGAACTGTTTATTCCAGGCTCGATACTTCAGTTTGTGTTTTTTTACTTTAATACTTTTGCATCAAACTCTCCCGAAATGTACCGTATTTGAAGAGGCAATAGTCCTTGACCAGGCAACTGCCATTTTATGGTATGTTTTTCCTATATCATTATTAAACCAGTTGAACTAAGAAAAAAAATTTAAGCTTAGATGCATCAATTAGTCTGGATCAGTCATTCAGTTTGGATCAGTCATTCAGTTTTGATCAATTATTCAGTTTGGATAAGTCATTCAGTTTGGACCAGTCATTCAGTTTGGATCAGTCATTCAGT
>JADKLZ010019686.1:3163122-3177424 GCA_021533235.1 Biomphalaria straminea | reverse complement strand
TAGAGACATGAACCTATCGCTTCCAAAGCAAAACTCAGACTGGCTTGCGGCGCGTCCTATGTCAGCTGACCTAACTCTTTTTAAAAAAGAATATTTATTTTCAAATCAACCAATAGACTTGCGACATCATTGTGACGTCATTGAGTTAAACTTGCGGCTCTATTAAGGGACTAGACCTTTTGGGTAATTCTTGAGGCTCAGTTAGGGTTTTCTAATACTAATTTACACACAAGCTTTTAAATATAAATGAATCTACAATAGCATCTGTGACAACAAGGATGCCACCAGTGCGGTGTACTTCAACAACAATATTGGGGAATGGTTCAAAACCACAGTTGGAGTAAGACAAGGCTGCCTCCTTTCACCAACACTCTTCAATATCTTCCTTGAAAGAATAATGGAAGATGCTCTCGAAGGATTTGAAGGTACTGTAAGCATTGGAGGAAGAAAAGTTACAAACTTGCGCTTCGCAGATGACATTGATGGCCTAGCAGGGACAGAAGACGAACTAGCCGACCTAGTGATGCGCATTGACAAGACTTCAGCAGCTTATGGCATGAAAATAAATGCAGAAAAAACCCAAATCATGACCAATAGTCAACAGGGCTTTACAAAGGCCATCAGTATTGGAGGCGAAAAGCTAACTAGAGTTAGCAGCTTTAAATACCTCGGAGCCATTGTCTCGGATGAGGGAACAAAGCCCGAACTAATGGTCCGAATAGCACAGTCCACAGTTGCCCTTTCTAAACTCAAGTTGATATGGAAAGACAAAGGCTTAGCCCTCGGCACCAAAATCAGACTGATGCGCTCCCTGGTCATGGCCACATTTCTATATGCTTGTGAGTCTTGGACGCTGACTGCAGAGCGAGAGAGGAGGATCCTAGCAATGGAAATGAGATGCTACAGAAGGATCCTAGGCATCACATTTAAAGACCGCATCACAAATCAAGAGATTAGAGACAGGGTTACGGCAGCGATCGGACCCCATGATGACCTGCTAAATACTGTGAAGAAACGAAAGCTCAAAATGTATGGCCATGTAACAAGATCTTCGGGACTCGCAAAGACCTTCCTCCAGGGAACAGTACCAGGAAAAAGAAAAAGAGGCAGACAGAGAAAGCGGTGGGAAGACAACATCAAAGAATGGACAGGCCTACCATTGAACGAGGTTTTAATCAGGGCAAAGGATAGAGAGGAATGGAGAAAGATGGTCCACAAGTCTTGCTTGGTGCCCCAACGGTCCACCAGACTAAGGGATAGGTAACAGGTAACCTAATTTAGGTACCAGTGGGGAGAAACGGACCACCAAGAGGTCCGTTTCTCCCCATTCATTTGATTCATGATTGGCTGGCAGTATATTTCTATAGGATGATATGCTTATAGTAAGTTATAGATAGCATTTTAAATCTATACAGATGTAGGTCTATCTTTACTGCAATAAATCTGTTATTAATGCTGGTTATATTTTTTTATTTTAGTAGTTCTAGATTTTAAAAAATCAAAACATCTATATATATATTCCTCTAAGTCTGAGGTTAAACACACAAAAGTTCAAACAACAACAAGCAAGCAACAACAAGTAAATAGGGAAGATCCCATGGCGTACGCACCACGGTGTAAATGGACCCAATTCGCACTATTTCATTCACAAAATAGCATAGACATAAATAAATATAGACCGGAAAAAGGAAGTAACTTGAAAACACATGTATATATATCTACTATTGAATTATGATTTCTAAATTATGAAAAAAAAAAAAAAGCATGATCCTCAGTCTTAGAGATTAAACACAATTTAAAGACATAGATTCTAGACATAAAATGAAGTACAATGCACAAATATTTGTTTCTCTCTTATGAATTTGTGTAGTGAATGGAAGGGAGGTTAAAAAAGTGGAAGCCGGAAGAGATTATAGGCCTATTGTGTCGTAAGACTCTTGAAACTAATCTAGATCGACATTTAATAATTTCCGGAGATTTCCAGGACTTTTTCGTAGGCCAATATTTAATAACATTTCATGAGATTTCCAGGGGCTTCTGGTAAATCAAGTCCAAGAGGCCACGGGAAATCTGTTATATGCTATAAAATGGTTTAATTTAATAATTTATACACCTAAAAATTAGCACGGGTCCATAGACATAAATAAATATAGACTGGTAAAAGGAATAGGTCCAATGAAAGTGCGGGACCCACTGCGGTCGCATATTTTGCAGTGCTTAAGGCCTTAACTGGAAAATAGCGGCGTATGCTATGCCGCCGGTCGTCAAGAGGCCGCGGGAAATCTGTTATATGTTATAAAATGGTTCAATAATTTAATAATTTATACACCTAAAATGTAGCACGGGTCCAAAGAAAGTGCGGGACCCACTGTGGTCGCATATGTTGCAGTGCCTAAGGCCTGCCCTGGAAAATAGCGGCGTATGCTATGCCGCAGGTCGACTAGTATATATATATAATATATAGATTAATTTTTTTGTTCTTTTCCAGGTAATAATGCCTTGAGTTTATAAAGGAAAACATGTTTCAGATGTTCCTTTAGAGTTGAAGATAATTTACTTCCTATTATAGTCCAAACCTCCAGCAGGAAGACGGGGATGGCTGGGGTCAGGGTTGGAACCCGGAACATCGATAAGTCCAAATGACAGTCCAGCGCGCTAACCGCAAGACCAGACAGAAATCCAATGTTTTGTATGAGTTTTAGAACAAAACATTAGTTTGTAACATCATAAAAGAAGAAGATGAGGATGGTCCTATAAAAGTTTACTTTATGCGAAAGAGTGGGAAAATGGTTGACAGTAGAAGACATTGGGACAGTCAGAATAGGTCAAATTAAAACAACTAGTTGACCGGCGGCATAGCATACGCCGCTATTTACCAGAGCCGGCGACCGCAGTGGGGCCCTCATTTCATAGGACACGCAATTTTATAGGACCCGCTCTAATTTAAAGTGTAAAAATGATTAAATTAAGCCATTTTATTACTTACAACAGATTCCCCGCGCCATCCTGTCGATTTAAATGAGTCCCAGGAGCACTAACACATCTATAATCAAGAAAAGTTTGTATTCGTCATATTGGAAACATGCAATGCAATTTTTAAATTTTTCATATCATACGCCGCTATTTTGCAGGGCAGGCCTTAAAGGCACTGCAACGTATGCGACCGCAGTGGGCCCTGCACTTTCTTTGGTCCCGTGCTAATTTTTAGGTGTATAAATTATTAAATTGAACCATTTTATAACATGATATAACAGATTTCCCTCGCTAAAGTCAAACCTGAGGGTAGTATCTATCTGTGTATTGACTGGTAGTCGTTCTTATCACACAAAACAATCTCTTCCGGCTTCCATTTTTTTTAACCTTTCTTCCATTCACTACACAAATTCATAAGAGAGTTTTATGAAACAAAAATGTGTGCATTGCAATTGTGTGTATACCTACTTTATTTTTATACTTATAAATTGTGTTTAATCTCTAAGACTGAGGATAAAGCAATTTTTACATTTTTCATAATTTGGAAATCCGAATTCAATAGTAGATATATGTGCATGTTTTCACGTTACACTTGAAATTACTTCCTTTTTCCAGTCTATATTTATTTACGTCTCTGTTATTTTGTTTCGTGAATGAAAAAAGTGCGGATTGGGATGCACCAATTTCCATGCACACCGCGTGCGTGCGCCATGGGATCTTCCCTATTTACTTGCCGCTTGCATGTTGTTGTTGTTTGACCTCTTACTTAGAGTAGAGGATTATATATATAGATTTTGTCACCACCAGTAAACTGAAAAGGCACAAAAAGAGCAGAAAGATATATCTCATGTGATGTATCTTTGAAAAATTTTTAAAAAATTATTAATTTCTTTAAGCTTCTGCAGGTGGTCCATTTCTCCCGCAAAGGTGGTCCATTTCTCCCACAAAGGTGGTCCATTTCTCCCCACAGGTGGTCCATTTCTCCCCATATTGGGGTTGTATTTTTAATTATTATTTTTGCCTAATGTATGACATTTTAAACATTTTTATAGACTATATTTTGAAATAAATGACTACTTTATACAGAAATATAAAAAACATCTCTGAGTTGTTGTTATTTATGTTTTTATGTAACTTTTAGTAAAAAAGTAAAAATGGTGGTCCATTTCTCCCCACTCTCCCCTATCACAAATCACGTTAAAATAATAATTTCACTGGCTTCCTGTTCTTATCCTTCTAGCTTCCCCCGTTTAATCTCACTTTCATTTTCAATTTTCATCTATATATTTCCGGATATTTTTTTTTTACTTTACTTTTACTTTACACAAGATTTTAATAATTTCCGGAGATTTCCAGGACTTTTTCGTAGTCCAAAGAAAGGCCTGCCCTGCAAAATAGCGGCGTGTGCTAGGCCGCCTGTCGACTAGTTATGTAATATTATAAGAAAACACATGTTTTCCGCTTTATGTAACGAAAATGTGTAGATCATTGATGAAAGGCTTATAGCATAACTTGGCGCGTATAGTGGCTCAGTGCTCTTTACCCATAATAAATGTATTTCCCTTATACTAAAAGCATTTAATCAATTTTATCCCTTGCATTAGCTTGCACGACTTGTAGTGCAGTGGTCTTTACGCAAAATAAATGTTTAATCAATTATTTCCCTTTTCATTAAGAAAAATATTTAATCAATGAATAAGTTAAAAAAATAATTTTAAAAAAAAGCTTATATTAAGTGTATCAATTAGTTTGGATCAGTCATGTAAATCAATTTGTAATAGATCTAAACTAACAATAATAGATCTGTGTGATTAGAAATAGTTTTTAACAATTGTTTTTGTTTGAGCTTTTAGCTTTCGCAGTACGCTATGATCCTATCACTTCTCTTGACTAGTTGGAGAGGGGGGGGGAAAGAAAGAATGGGGTATCTGGGTGATCGCTTTTTAAATGTTTTTTTTTTTTAAAGGGAACAACCTGAAATCAAACTTGTGGGTTAAAGCCTTCTCAAGTCAACGCATGAACTACTCTACTAACCATTAACTACTCTACTAACCATTAAATACTCTTCTAACCATTAACTACTCTACTAACATCTATTCTGTGAACATGGAAGATTTTATCTATTGTTTTTAGTTCGTGCTTGTGGTCACTATAAGCCTGAGATGGCAATCTATAAAAAGGACTAATTACCACCACTTCTGTCAAGTACAATTTCTTTCCCTGTTTGAGATATCAAACATGGTAATTTATTAAAACGTTAATTGACTAATTGGTTAATTTTTTAAATTGAGATTCCTGTGTTGTCAGGTAAAAGAAATAATTGTACAAAATTTCAGCTTGATCCGAGATTGGGTGAAGGAGAAATAACATGTAAAAACTTTTAACCAGACAGACAGACAGACAGAGTGAGTTGATACAAGCAATGTAAAAAATTTCAACACTTGAATTGGAAGCATCCTCATGCCAATACTTTGAACCATGAAAAACAAACAAACAATGAACAACCAGTAAATTTAAATATTTATATATATTTATATCAATAATTTAATGATATTTTCTTTAAACAATAAGTTTCATACTGTTGTGATAGTATAAAGAAATAAATCTTGATTTTAGTTCTTTCATAATCTAGCATCACATATAGTGTTAGTATTGAAATAAAGGTCAAATGATCAGAAACAACCAAGTAAAGAAACAAAAAAAAAAAAACCCAGACAAAATCACAAGCTTAAGTGCAGCAAACTTAGCTTTCACAAAAAACTAACAGTTTATTATCTGACTCTCTCAGTCCCCAGACACATTCACTTTATTTGCCATTATGAGAAAGAAACAAAATAATACAAATTAAACATGAATGGAGATATCTTATAATTGTAGTACACTATTGTCTTCAATTACAAAGCTTATAAATGGTATAAATGTTAATCATCAACATCTTTAGCTTGAAAGATTGTATCAAACACCTTTTTTTCTTTTGTTTAGAGAGTTATTAAGATGGAGGAATTAATTTTGTAAAAGACAAAGTAGGATAGATGCACAAACAAATAAACTGTGGAGAATGACAATCTGGCAACAGAACAGATTGACCGATTGGCCAGATAATAATCAAAACAGAAACCAAAATAAAACAAAATGATATAATAAGATGATTTAAAAATAGATATACATCAAGATCATTAAAAGTGAAACTAAAATCTTTTTTTATTGACATTTATTGTAGCTTTTTCCCCATTATTACACTAATACCACCTTCTATAAGGTATAAATATCAATGGGTCACTAGTAGCAAGTCTGTGTTACTGGGGGGGGGGGGTACATTTTAGGCAGTTCCTTAAGCCCTCATAGGTACAAATAAATGACAGTGGTTGAGATATATGAGTTATCTATGAAACAGGGCAGCAGATATAACACACAGGCGATGTGTTATTTGGCTATGGTCAATAGCAGCACCAAATTAATATTTGGCCTCAGCAGGTTTATTGTTCCATTTGTAATTCTGAGGTGGACTATTGTAGTCAAACTCCATTACCATTACTTTACACCAATAAAATTACCTTAGCTAGTGGAATATTAAGCTATATATATATTTTTGTGTGAAATGGGACACTTTTAATACTCTGCATGCACTTATCATGGTGATCGATTATCCGGTTAGATCCTGTTCCCCATTAATACAGATACTGAAATATGAAGTTTTCACAGATTACTTGAAGCCTTGAACTAACCCTATCACTGGCCTATATGCTAAAGGATAATAAATAACCTTATCACTGACCTATTACAAGTTAAGGAACAATGAACAACCTTATCACTGATCTATATGCTAAAGAACAATAATAACCTTTTCACTGACCTATATGCTAAAAAACAATAATAACCTTTTCACTAACCAATTACAAGTTAATGAACAATGAACAACCTTATCACTGATCTATATGCTAAAGAACAATAATAACCTTTTCACTGACCTATTACAAGTTAAGGAACAATGAACAACCTTATCACTGACCTATATGCTAACAAACAATAATAACCTTTTTACTGACCTATTACAAGTTAAGGAACAATGAACAACCTTATCTATGACTTTAATGCTAAAGAACAATGAATAACCCTATCACTGACCTATATGCTAATGAACAAAGAAAGAGTACCCTGAGTAGTCTATTTTTTTGTTTTCAATGACACTTTCACATGTGATTCCAACATCATTCAGACAGCTTCATAAATAAACACAAACTTCATGCAGCAATTAAATAAACAGCTAACAGCACAGACTTTCTGAATCAACAACTTGGTTGCTATGTTGAACCAGGAAATGACATCATCAATCCTGTCCTTGACATTGGACTAATACTAATGAATGGCAAGATATCTGATGAGTTTGATAGAAACACAAATAAATAAAATTCATAGTTGTCCAAACCTATTACACACTATATATATTATGTATAAAATATACTTTCACAAATGCTATACAATTACAATGTACTAAATGAAGTACACATCATATAACACCAAGCGCCCTATTCAAAACTATGATTGCAATCAATAAGCTTCACACTCAATATTTCCACTCAAATTCATCTTAAATTTGGTATTCTCACAATAAACTAAAAACAAGAACTTCAATGTTGTTTACTAAATAACGAAACAAAAAATGAGCTACAAAGAGTTTAGAAAATTTGATTTTGGGGAGCTAAAAAGTGCACAGAAATGATTATTACCTTTAACTCTTTACATCGTATACACAAAAAATTTAGCAAGCTATTGCTCTTTGACCATAGATGAAAAATCCCTAATAAATGTCTGAAAAAGAATAAGCCGACCAACACAACAAGAAGCATTTCAAGAAAAGAAAAACACAGCAAAATGCATTCATAATAACATGCTTATAGTCCTATGAGCAATAGCATCACTAGGGGTGCCAGGGTTGACACCTATCCTAGCAACACCTCTGCAAACTGTAACAGCAAAGTTGAAAATAAAATGTTGAGGCTATAGAGACAAGATGATTTAAGATGTATTATATTTAAAGACTACCCGCAGAGAGAAAATTGAAGACAGGATCACACTTCAAGACCACCCAGTTAATGATGTAAAATGAAAAAAAAAAAGCTCAGAGGGTTTGGCCATATCCCATGATCCTCATGATAGTATTGGACATTCCAGCAAAGAACAGAACCAGAGACAAAGGAAGGGAAGACAAAAATCATAGAATGGGTGAACCTTACGGTGAATAAAACAAAGCAGAGGAGAGTGATCTGGTTAGCAAAGAGCTTATGGTGTCCTTAAGGTCAAACAGACTTCAGTCCAGGTAAAGTGGAAATTTGTCTTACAATAGAAATACTACTTTAAAATGCATGTTTAATATCCAACAGTATAAACACCAAACCATTCCTCCAAGACTTCTATCTACACAAACTTTTTTCCATCTTTACTTGAAACAAAGTCTAGCCTGCTAAATACATTTAAACTATATCACTAATAAGCATCATACTTAAATTAGAAACACACAATACTTAAGTTTCTTGCAAAATAACAACGGCAACATATGGACGGCAGAGTTGTGATCCAAACTGTTGCTTTTGTGTTGATCACTTAGCATAACTATTGGTTTAATGCAAAATTCTATGAGCTAAAAAAAATCTTTAAACAAAACAATTTTAAAGGGAAAAGAAGAATATGAATACACATGGTATCTATATTGTTACGAATCTCACTATCCAGGCTCTCTGCAAACTGCACCATACACCACCAACTGAAAGAACTTGACAACTCCGGGCTCCAAAGTAACGTAAAAGTTTAATGTGAATAAAGAACAGCCAATATTGTACAATTGGCAGCACGTAACAGACTGTACAAATATCTCTCCGATAGCACCGTATCACCGTATCAACTCTTGCACTGGTCTCTCCGTCTCGTTCCGGGCTTGCACTGGGTTCAACAGTTCAGGACTGACTTCACACACTTTGGCTCGATGTGCCGGACTCGATCATAGATCAAGATCAAGACGCCAGCCGTCTCAACTGTACTTGAAAGTACTCCGCACTGAACCGTCGTATTGCTCCGTACAGGACCACACCGCTGAACTGTGCTGTAGTCGACCGTGCTCTGATCCGTCTGTCGTGAACTCCTTTCTGAACCTTGTTTCTCGACCGTCTTGACTGCGACACCTCCTCTCTTTATATAGGGTCCCTGCTGACCTTCTCGAACAAGACAGAACGCCCCTCGACATTTCTAGGTGGTCAGATGACTATTATTCTCGTGCCGCTCCTGAGCTGTGTTCACGTAGCGGAACTCTCCCGAAATTTCTTGTTGAGACGCGTCGCGGCTGATCGTAGCAACTTGTCACGCTTGACCGCTCGTCTGGCCTGGGGCGATTTGCGTCGGCTGACTACACACACCGCTACTCCCCCGTCTGTGCCCCCACCAGGTTTATAACAATATTATAGAAAAATGAAATATAAAAAAAAAAGTTTCAAGAAACAAAAAGAAACATTCAGAAAAATTATAAATTATAAATTTTGTTATATTTCTAAACTCCTTGTGTTCATCTTTGTATACTGTTTATACAGTCGATAAATACATAATTTTATCTTCCTCCTTCTTAAAAAAAGGGCAGATAATCCCTTGATGCCATCATGTAAATTGAAGCTGAATATATACATCAAGCAAGTCAGAGTTCTGCATTGAGTGAATACTGCATACAGAATGTCAGGGAGAGAGTGTAAGCTGTGTGAGCAAACACTCAAAGCAACAAAGGTTATTGATAACAATTTATTTAAGGCAAAAGGTGAAACTTTCAGGCACATTGGGAGTGAAGAAATGTACAAATCATAGTGATAGTTGTTTTCTACAGTTTGTATGTAAAACTAGAAGGCTTTGTATGTAAATCTAATATGTTTTGTATGCAAATTAAGTAGGTTTTGTATGTAAATCTAATATGTTTTTTTTGTATGTAAATTTAGTAGGTTATGTATGCAAATCTAGGAGGTTAATACAAGTAAATTAAGTATGTTATGTATGTAAATTGAATAGGTTATGTAACCCAAAGAACATTTTAATGGAAAACTAAAATCTATTAAAATTGTACATTGGAAAAAAAAAAAAAACTAATTCTGGGGAGGTTTGGGGGCATGCGGCTACATATGAAACATCCCACATTAGCGATAAACTTTTTTTTTTGCCACGTAGGCATCAGAAGAAAAAAAAATGATTACAAAAGGCAAATGATTTCTCCTGATATTAAACTTGGTTAAAAATGTTTGAACAGAAGCAGGAGAAATCTGAGCACATCAATCTTGATGTCAAGGACAGACAGAAACATCAACATTCTATCTATCTATTGGTCAGACATGGAAACTGATAAGCCAATGAAACGGCAGTGAACAAAATGTACATCTCTAACAATGAAATAATTATGACATCCGATGTTTCTATAAATAAATAAACTACATGCATAATGTACCTGTGAGTGAGAACAGCAATAAATATTTATTAGTACATAAATATTATGTATCAATAAAATTAAACAAACAACCAAAAAATATAGACAAGTTGAAGTGACCCACACAAAGTGCACAGGATATTGATATCAAATCAGCAAAGTATTAATATGGAGGTAAGCCTTAAGATCTGTTGAAATAAATATCTGCATTTCAAAAGAAACTATGCAGGGTATACAATCAACAGTTTTGTTCAAATATAAAATATTTTTTTTTTGATTATGGTAAAAACTTTTGTTCTATGCAAACAAATGATATAACACAAACAATAATTTAACGCTATGAACTTAACATTGTAGTCTCATCGTTTGATTTGTTATTTGATTGTGAAGCAATGTTCAAGGGACATAGTTATTCCCATGAAAATTTTTTTTTTATATCACCTGAAAAATTTCTGGGTGTTTTTTTTAAGTAGCATAAAAATTACATTTTAGTATAATATATATTGCGTATTTGTTTCTTATAGTAGATAGAACCACAATAGTATAGTTCTGAAATAATTCAAAATGGACAACCCTCACACTTTTCAGTGTTATAGACTGTAAAAGCAATAAGATCACTTTGATATGTGGTCAATGTTTCGTCGAATGTTTGACATGTTTCAGGTGTTCCTTCAGAGTTGAAGATAATTTACTTTCGGGTCAAAACCTACCACAGGACGACAGTGGGCAGGGTATGAACCAGAGACCATCGTCAAGTCTAAACGACAGTCAAGCGCACATCCCACACAACCAGGTAGCCACCTATATATAATAGAGTTCAGCTTAATTATAATGTAAGTAAAAGTGAGCTATAAAGAGCTAGATCTTTCTCTGTTATTCAAAGTAATCTAAATGTCACAGATAAGAGTATAAAAGAAATGCAAAACAAAGAGGTCAAAAAGAAAATTGAAAAAAAAAAAAAAGTACTTCCCTAACGTATATAACCAGGCAATCAAATCATTAAATACAATCTAATACAAACTTTGTAGAAGTCTGAGTGGAACTGGTGTGAATGTACATTTGCTTTGCAATAGTTATAATGTATTTGTTTTGTGCTAATGTACAAATTATGTGGCAAATTTGTTCTCTTCAATGGGTCTAATAAATATTTGTTTCTTCTTTTATGTATTTCTGGTCATGCTTGTTTGCATAAAAAAAATTATAATAAAAATGACAACCAGGGATAAAAAATAAACCAATAAATAATAATAAAAAAAAACCCAGAGTGCTTGATGGGTGGCATTAACCATAAGGCTACCCAGCAAGAAGCTTGATTTCAAATTCTGACTTAAACTGACATGTGTTTGCTAAAGAGATATTGAACCAGAGTGCTCTGAGTATGTTTTAGGTTGAAATATGTGCTATAAAAGATTTTTTTAAAAAATACAAAAATAGAACTTTAAATTTGCACTGAATTGCTCCAGCATTAACCACAAACTTATACTTTTGTAGCTACAAAATAAAAAGGCAGTTCTAATTTTTTGGGGAACTGTAGTCTTCTTTGAACATTTATCTTACAGAAATCTCAGTTCTTGCAACATGAACAATATTTTCTAATAGTTCCCTAAAAGAATCAGGCAGCAGTGTTTGTGTGTACATGTTTTCATCAAGATATGTCTCCATACATTTGGATAATCTCTTGTCAGATTGTATAAGCATACAAGAAGAAAATGGTTAAATTAAAAACAAAAGGAAAACATTTTATGAAACAAAATGTCAAAATACAAATTTATCCTGAAACAAAAACAGAAAAAAACAAAAACAAAAAAAAACTGAAAAAACAAACAAACAACCCAACTAGCAATGACTATTTTGGAACATTTTTATATATCAGAATAAATACAATCATCTACAAGCAGTAAGAAAAGAAATCCAACTGAATTCTTTCAGAAAAACATGTATAAGGCTACAAGCAACATAGCACATGCACACACACTACCATGTGACTCTGGTTCAAACAGTTACAAAAGTTTTGATCAATCAAACAGAAATATCAGTTTTCCACAAATGTTTCACAAACTTTCTTTAAGACATCACACATCTGGTCCCAAACAATCGTACAAGCCAGTGTTGAATCATAAATCAAGGATTTCTATTTAGCGCTGTTGAAGCAATCCGACAAAAATAACATTAACAGAAAATTCATTACTTGAAATAATAAATAACATTTTATAATAACCAGATTTTTTTTGTTTTCAAACCAATTTTGAAATTTCAAAGCCAGCTAAAGATAATATTAAAAAAATATATATAAGTATATTTATATACATAGTTTATAGTTCAAAAAAAAAAAAAAAAAAAAAAAAAAAAACCCTCCAATGACAGCCAGTTGTGAGTCATGTGGCCATAGAACAACAAATAATTTTTTTTGCTGTCTTTTACAACACTTAGCTAAAATATCAAACATGGCGTTGTCATAATACCATACTGATAGATGACATTGACAGCAATCTGTTGAAGATACAACGAAGGCTTGTGAGTGGCGACAGCTCGATATAGAATGAATGACTAGAGATCTTTGACTTCTAGCGGCTACATGTTTTGCCCTAATGCTGTTTGTTTTTTGATTGTGATGATTTGAAGAAAATAAGGTTGAAGGTCAAAGCTCCAAAAGTACAGTTTTCTCTGCACTGTATTTCAGTTTCTCATTATTCCACTGGACGGCACTGATCAGAGGAGCTGCAGACTGGACACAGACTCGTGATCGATGACCCAGTTTATGCTAGACATCACGGGGATGTAATTATTGACTAGAGTCAGTAACCTAGATTTGTGTTACTGAAGTCATAGATATTGTCGTCTGTGTGGGACTGCCCGGGAGTTATTGTCCTTGAAGGGATATTGGTCTCTCCCAGACGTAACATTTCTTCCCGCATCAGTTCCTCTTCATCTTCTGGCTCAAAATCATCTTCATAGTTCCTGAATAGACAGAAGAGAAGGAAAACAATGAGGATTGAATCAACTTTTAGCATCAATATGTTTGTATTCAAATACAAATGAAATTGCTCATTGTTTGTACTCATTCCTTTGTATGAAGTAGTCTTTAGAACTAATTTTTATGTTACACTTATTCAAATCATAAGGACAGAACAGGACTAAATTATAAGGTCATAATAAGAGGAGGACCATTTGAAACGGAACATTTATTTTTTTTTTAAATGTGTGAAAGCCGAGTACATTTATAAAAAGAAGTAGGTAGTTAATAACTTAGTGACTTTTCACTGGTCACTTGTGACCAAATTGGATAAAAACTGAGCATTCATTGATCCTAAAATTAAAATTAACCAGGATTTGAACCCACGATCTCAGGTTTGGAAGCCAAGTGATTTACTGCTCAGCCACCAGGTCGGGTAGACATGGGCTATGTTCACCTAAATGAGTTGGTTCCATGGAACTTAATATGACAAGTTAAACTTAAATTTGGTCATGAACAGCTGCTGTAATATAAAACAATGCCCTGAGTTTTGTCCAATGATATTAACCCAGCATGAGTGCTAGAAGAAGCTTTGTGTTCTTACCCTTCCTCCATGTCAGCATTGCCTTCATCAGCCACAAGGATGTTATACTCCTCTTCAGCATACCTGTTCCAGTCAGAATCCTCTGTAGGTTCAGAGTTCGGGTCCTGTTATCAATATACTGAATATTAGACTCACAGTAGAAAAAAAAAATTATTGTGCATATTGGTTTCCATTGGATAATAAACAATTTTAATATGATAAAATTTATTGCAAAGAAATGTGCGCAAATATTTCACAGAAAAATTGAAATGACATAAAAAAAGATATGAAATGATATAAAAAAAGATATGAAATGATATAAAAAAAGATATGAAATGATATA
>JADKLZ010019686.1:3137289-3163112 GCA_021533235.1 Biomphalaria straminea | reverse complement strand
TGATATAAAAAAAGATATGAAATGATATAAAAAAAGATATGAAATGATATAAAAAAAACCTTCCGCAGGAAAGCAGGGGATGGCAATGGGCATGGTTCGAACCCATTAAGACTATCATAAGAAAGACCAGAGGGCTTACCACAAGGGCTGGTAGAGTTAAATCAACAAGTCTGTAATTGACAAGACAGATGGGAAAAGACTTTAGGTCTTAAAAGAAAGCTGACTAAAGCCCTTACCCTTGCATTAGCAAATGGATCCCTCTGCTCATGTTCCAAAAATTTATCCAAGTTGAAAAACGTGTCAAAAAAGATGTTCGTCATCTTGCAGGCCTTCAAGTCACCCAGGGTTATCTTCCCTTCAGATTTGGGACACACCATATCTATCATCTGAGGATAAAAAGAAATTTGAGTTAGCTTTTGGAAATATTCTTTACAATCTGCCAGATAACAGCTTTTGAAGATAAAAAGATTAATACAGCTAATCTTTAGAGTGCAAGGTGGGAAAATATATAAACAAAAAGCACTACTACAACACTGCATTACTAAACCATCTGGAAAATAAATATCAAATGTAAGTCCATTCTCAATGATTATGAAATACAGCACAGTGATACCAATGAAACCATTACCCTAAATCATTATCACAACAGTCTACTAACATAAGAACTAGAAATTGCCTTAAATATAAGCATTACCACAACAAGGTGATCAACCTTAGAACTAAAGACTAACTCTAAACATAACTCATGACAAATAACATTAGAACTAGAAGTAAACTGAAACTTAAATCTGCATTTCTAAACTTATGTAAGCTGGGGCAAAATCAAATAATGTGAAAAAGTTGCTTGAATCAGCCAGGAAAACCAACGACAATATAAATAAAAAAACTTGAGGTAAACATCTAAATTAACAAGAGGACATAGGAGGTAATAATCTTCCTTTCTAAGGAACACCTTTCCTTTAAAAGAGAAGATTAGAAACTTCACTGATATCTACAGCACTAATCACTTCTAAAGGAAAATCATTAATGTAAGCAAGCTTTAAGCTCGTGATCCAAGCAATTAAAGGAAGTCACCAACTATATAGAGACTTGTGTGTATGTGTTTCTGAAACAGATTAGAGATAAACTTTAAATGAAGTTAGTGTCAGAGTCACATATATTCAATCTTTTATTTTTTGATAAGTTGTTGATGCACTTTTAAGAAGATGAAAGAAAAACATCATGCTCCTTTACCTACTAAATCATCATCTCCTAATTTATAATGGCAGACTTTGAGCTTTCAAAGTTATATTGCTAATGTGATTTTCTGAATTATTTGTGAAATTGTTTTTTTTTAAGAGAGGAACTAAAAAAAAATTAAACATTTTTCTTATTTTAAAAATCATGGCAAAATGTTGTAATTAGACAATGGTAAAGTACTCGACATCTGAACCTAATTCCTGGGTTTGAATACTGGTGAACACTGGGATTTTTACTTTGGGGATCTTAGGGTGCCTCTGAGTGTACACAGCTCTAATGATTACCTGACATTAATTGAGGAAACCAAAGGCTGTTGGTCCTTGTGCATGACACTCTCGTTAACCATGGGCCACAGAAACAGATGACCTTTACATCATCTGCCCCCTAGATCGCAAGGACTGAAAGGGGAACTTTACTTTTTTTAAAATCTACTTATCAGTATTTAAATAATGATGATGCTTAATAAAATAAATCTAAACTTATTTATTGAGACTATGGTCCTTGTTTTATAAGGTTTACCTTAGTACTATAGAGTAAGTTATTCTCCTTTGGCTATTGTGTATTTTAATATGTGTACATGACAAATATGTGTGCTATTATTTGACCAATTTTTTATTTCAGTTAATCTATCCAGTAGCAAGAACTAGAAAACATGTTTAATCCATCTTGAAAAGCAATCAACTTTAGCATTCTTCAAACAGCTTTCTTAACACTAAAAATTAATTATTTTCAATTAAATGAAAAAAAATTCCATGGAAATAAAAATTTTACAACACTGGTAGGTCTAAATAATTATTTATTGATTTCCGTTTGTTGGAGGTGAATCCCTTTAAAGCAAACGTCTAATGATTGAGCATAAAAAAAGGAGTCACCTGACAGACAGTGTCCTCAAATGGCAGCCTCTCTATCCCCAGAGTCTCCATCTTGTTCATCTGTTCCTCGTGGAAGAACTCCATCTCAAACATTGATATAACACCATCTCCATCCAGGTCCATACAGCGAAACCAATACTCAATGCTAGAGTCAAGGAACAAAGATAAAGTTAAACCTATACTCAATGTTAGAGTCAAGGAACAAAGATAAAGTTAAACCAATACTCAGTGCTAGAGTCAAGGAACAAAGATAAAGTTAAACCAATGAAAATACTTTGATAATGAATTGACTAATTGGTTAATTTTTTAATCGATTCATTTTTTGTTAGGAACAATACATAACTACTGTAAGTGTCAACTTGACCAAAGAACGGGTGTAGGAGAAAGAATGTGTTCAATTATTCAAGAGGACAAAACCCTACATGTTTAGCCATGTCTGTGAAGACTGAAGGATTGGGTATCAAACAAAATAATCAATTACCCGTAATTAATTCAATAACTGGTTAATTTTTCCCCCATTGATTCATGTCTTGTCTATGCCCATGAATAATTGTGCTATGTTTCAACTTGATCCGAGAATTCAGAATGGGTGTGGAGAAATAATGTGTACACACTTTTTACCAGACAGACAAGTAGACAGCTGATATAGGTTTGTAGAAAGTTAAATAGTTAAGGTAAGCCACAGCAGCTTCCAATGCACTATGGCACTCAGGTTTCAAGGTGCTGGGCAATAAGAAGGGCATCCCTGGTTAATATAACCACCATAACAAATAACCACCACAACATATAACCACCATAACATATAACCACCACAACATATCACTGAGAATTGAAAAAAAAAGGAAATCCCAACATTGACCTTATCAAATTGAAGAAATTATGTAATGCCATTTAAATATTTTTGAATGTCAGAACATGTCATAACAAATGTTATCTCTCCACAGAGGCAGACTCTACCTGGTGGGGTGTCTCTTGTCCTCTTCTGCCAGCAGGAACCAAACAAACTCTTTATAACTCATCTTTCCTTCTTGGAAGTCTGACCCTCTGGAGTGGGGGAGAACACAAGAGTTACAAATGAACCAAACATACAAACTCTTTTAAAATGAACCAAACATACAAACTCCTTTCAAATAAACCAAACATACAGACTCTTTTGAAATGAACCAAACATACAGACTCCTTTAAAATGAACCAAACATACAGACTCCATTAAAATGAACCAAACACACAAAGATTTTAAAAACATTTGTTTTCTCTATGCTATATAAATTCAATTTTTTAAAATAGTATAAAAAAAAATATATTTCAACCTAAATTACCTTGTAACTGCCCCCGAGAATATCCTCTCAATAAGTTTACTATTTAAAGCTGAAAATAAAAAAAAACAAAAAACATTCAGACGAGCCATGAACAATCAATCAATCAATCGTTGAGGTAAAATAAATCGAGATTTAATTTCTGGTTCACAAAGTCATGAGAAAGTAACTTTTGTTGACATTACCAGCTGGTTATTTTCCAGTTCAAAGTTTTTCAATAAAATAAGTAGAAAAGTAAAAAAATGTAAAAGCCATCATTGAAGAAAAAAAAATAATACACACACATATCTACATTATTTACTGAGAAAGTGTACGATTAGAGGCTGTTTATTTTGTTATAGTTTCAAATATTTCTTCACATTCTAGTCTAAATATCGTGTCTTAGCCTTAATTTCGTCGTAACCTAAATAGCCTGCTGTAGCCTAAATCTCGTCATAGCCTAAATCCCCTGACCTAGTTGAAATCTCCTGTCCTGCAGGACAGATGAGGACTGACTCGGGCAGGAATCAAGCTTGGAAACATTGTGATGATAGTCCAAAGCACACATCTAATGACCAGGCAGTGGTGACACAGACATCATAAACAACATCATAAGTCAAACTCGTTACATTTGAACATTTAACTCGGGAGGAAACTTATCAGAGAACCCATCAGACTTTTTTCTCATTTGGGCAGCGGGGCCTTTTTACCCATCTAAGCCTATGCATCTCCTCATCACCCTTGCTCAAAATAGGGGAAACCAACAGTTCGATAAATGCTGACATAGATCACTAATACCTTCATAATGATAATTATGTGGATGTCAAGGGACATCATTTACTTAATCAATATAATAAACAAGAAGAGAACATATTTAATCCAAACTATACAAAAAATATTCTTGCAAAACTTTATCATTACTTAAATGTATCTTTAAAAAAACAACAACTTGAAAATAGACTTTTTTTTTTACTAATTTATTCACATTCAAAATTACGTGCACCAGTTTTGTAATTACAAGTACCTAAGTTATATGCTTTGTAACCTATAATCACAGTGGTCACAAATGCAAATTGAATAAATGATTAAATCAATGTGTGTTACATTGCATTAACTTCCTTTTGCTTGTATAACATTTAAATTTGAAGCATTTCAGTAATACTAGTGTCCTTTATGCTTTCATATGATCATTATCTGTACAGGATACAGGCCATATACAATGCAAGTTTAATAATAACTAGTGACTCCATTCTGTCTACATAATTGTTAGATTTATAAATGCACATAATGAATCACAAGAGCCTTTGGTGAAAACATTTGAAAAGCCTCAGATGTTTTTTTACAGTAGATTGGTTAATCTTAACGTACATATCAGGATGCTATTTTATCAGTCTCAACAGCTGAGTGATATAATTATACAAATATTTTCTGTATTAAAACTATGTTCGTATTTCAGGATCAGTAAAAAAAAGCTGCTGGCATTATTATTAATTGCATTGGACTTTAAAGCACCCAGTATTAAAGCCACACAGATTTATAAATTAATGTAATAAGGGTCAGATTTTTTGTTTTTAACTTAAATAATTAGTGAAGATTTAAAACGGTTCTGATAATGATAGCATAATTTTTAAGTCATTAGTGTTAGTCATTAGTGTATGTTATAAATATCTATATATATAATCCTCAAAGAATTAGGTCAGACAACAACATGCAAGCAAGCAACAACAAGCAAGCAAATAGGGAAGATCCCATGGCGTACGCACCGCGGTGTGAATGGACCCAATTTCACTATTTCATTCACAAAATAGCATAGACATAAATAAATATAGACCGGAAAAAGGAAGTAACTTCCTGTAACTTGAAAACACATGTATATATATCTACTATTGAATTATGATTTCTAAATTATGAAAAAAAAAAAAAATTGCATGATCCTCAGTCTTAGAGATTAAACACAATTTAAAGACATAGATTCTAGACATAAAATGAAGTACAATGCACAAATATTTGTTTCATAAAACTCTCTCTTATGAATTTGTGTAGTGAATGGAAGGGAGGTTAAAAAAGTGGAAGCCGGAAGAGATTATAGGCCTATTGTGTCGTAAGACTCTTGAAACTAATCTAGATCGACATTTAATAATTTCCGGAGATTTCCAGGACTTTTTCGTAGGCCAATATTTAATAACATTTCATGAGATTTCCAGGGGCTTCTGGTAAATCAAGTCCAAGAGGCCACGGGAAATCTGTTATATGCTATAAAATGGTTTAATTTAATAATTTATACACCTAAAAATTAGCACGGGTCCATAGACATAAATAAATATAGACTGGAAAAAGGAATAGGTCCAATGAAAGTGCGGGACCCACTGCGGTCGCATATTTTGCAGTGCTTAAGGCCTGCCCTGGAAAATAGCGGCGTATGCTATGCCGCCGGTCGTCAAGAGGCCGCGGGAAATCTGTTATATGTTATAAAATGGTTCAATTTAATAATTTTTACACCTAAAATGTAGCACGGGTCCAAAGAAAGTGCGGGACCCACTGTGGTCACATATGTTGCAGTGCCTAAGGCCTGCCCTGGAAAATAGCGGCGTATGCTATGCCGCAGGTCGACTAGTGATTTTATAAATGGCTGTGTTAATATTTTTGAGTTGAGACATGTTATGTATCGGTACTGGTCTAATACATTTCTACTGGCAAAAAAAATTAAAAAAATTGTGTGTTACATTGGTTTAAAGAATAACAACAACCAAAAAAAAAAAAAGGCCAGAAGTTTAAAGATTCCCATGATGAAAAAGTAGTGAAAATCACAAGTAGTGAGGTTTTCTTAAATTAGCAATAACAATGGTTCCAATACAAAGCTATCATTGTGATACAATGACTTCCTTTCTCTACTTAAGTTATACTTCAGTTATAACTATAAAAATTCTCGCCCCACCCCCATTACAGCATTTCTTAGATATTTATCTGGGCTGCACCCCCAAGTTGCTAGGGTCTGGGGACAAGAGTTTCCTAGCATTCTGAGCTGCACCCCCAAGTTGCTAGGGTTTGGGGACAAGAGTTTCCTAGCATTCTGAGCTGCACCCCCAAGTTGCTAGGGTCTGAAGACAAAAGTTTCCTAGCATTCTGAGCTGCAAAAATCTAGTTTCCTGATGTCTAAGGTACACTATTACAGACATGACAAGAAATATTTGGTTCATGACTTCTTACCGTGGTCATTGTGCCTGGCCAGGTCATTCTTGTCAATGTACAGGTCGTGGTCTTTATCCAGCTCCCAGAACTTGCAGTAGATGACATAGAAGTGCTCGTACGAGAAGTAATCCTTAATCTGGTTTATGTCCTCCTCGTCCTCCAGTCGACGTAAAGTCTAGGACAAAGATTTCACAAACACATGAATCTTATTTATTATGCGATAAGGGGGGAAAGGTGGATTAGTGGTAAATCACTTGGGTTCTGAACTCAGGGGTCTCAGGTTTGAGTCTGGGTGAAGAGTGGGATCTTGAAATTCAGGATTTTTAGGATGCCCCTTAAGTCCACACAACTTTAAGGGGTACCTGACATTAATTGGGGAAAGTAACAGCTGTGGGTTGTGTGCTGGACACATGAAATTATATATTATTATATTACTAGTCGACCGGCGGCATAGCATACGCCGCTATTTTCCCGGGCAGGCCTTAGGCACTACAACATATGTGACCAGAGTGGGTCTTGCACTTTCATTGGACCCGTGCTAATTTTTTAAGTATATAAATGATTAAATCAAGTTACATGAAGTTAATTCCTTTTTCCAGTGTATATTTATTTATGTCTATGCTATTTTATGAATAAAAATAGTGCGGATTTGGACACACCATTTCAATTCACACCATGCTGCGCCATGGGATCTTCCCATTTACTTATTATAAGTGAATTCATGAATAAAAAATACTACAACATATGCGACCACATTGGGTCCCGAACTTTCTTTGGACCCGTGCTAATTTTTAGGTGTATAAATTATGAAATTGAACCATTTTATAAAACATAACAGATTTCCCGCGGCCTTTTGATTTACCAGGAGCCCCTTGGAAATCTCCTGAAATGTTATTAAATGCTATGCCGCCGGTCGAAAAAGTCCTGGAAATTTCCAGATGAGGGCTAGCGTTAAATTATTTCAGAAAATATATTGAATGAAAAAGTGTTACACTGTGGAGTATTTGAATAATTTGTTTTTAAATACGACTCTTAGAGGGCCTTTATCTTATCTTATCTAAGAAAATAGTAAAAAACCTTTAACAATTTGATGTGCCAAAGTGGCATTAATGGGCCATTTCGGTGGCCCAACCGGCCCATTTTGGTACCGGCCCACCGGGCATTTGCCCAAATGCCCATATAGCCAGTCCGCCCCTGTCTATCTGTGTATATTGTTGTTGTTCTAGTTTCAATATTCTAACGACACAATAATGTGGAAATACTTTTAATATTATGACAATAATCTTAGAAGAAGAGATAATTATATAAACACCACTTTCATTCACAAAATAGTGCGGATTGGGATGCACCAACTTCTATTCACACCGCGTGCGTACGCCATAGGACCCGCAATTTTATAGGACCCGCTCTAATTTAAAGTGCAAAAATTATTAAATTAAGCCATTTTAACACTTACAACAGATTCCCCGCAGTGGGGCCCGCATTTCATAGGACCCGCAATTTTATAGGACCCGCTCTAATTTAAAGTGTAACAATTATTAAATTAAGCCATTTTATTACTTACAACAGATTCCCCGCGCCATCCTGTCGATTTAACATCCCTATAAGTATTTGTCTGTTAAGCTATTGCTTTAAAAGAAATCAAACACATTTTTAACAAAATATAGTCATTTATAATCTCTAACCTTGCTAATGCTTTTTTTTCCCCACCACAATTGTTCACAAATACTCGTATTAAAGGTCTTTTGCAAGTCAATGGATTTTTTTCTAAAGAATTATAGAGTAATTGCGCTCCAGAAAACTTTCTCTTTGACTATTAAATACATAAATAATTCGAGTTTTAAACATGGTTCTAATTTTTCGCATTATAAAATAAGTAAAGCCAATGCGTTAAAAAAATGATTAATGGAGCTAAAAATAGATTACTTGTTGCATTGTGTTGCCGGTCTGACCTAATTCTTTTGAGAAATATAATATAGATTGTATCAGGAAATCCTTTTGCCACCAAGTACAACAGTTATTTTACCTGCAAAAAGTTGGCTTTCCGTAACTCTGGCAAGGTGATTCTCCCTGACCAAGAACGGTTGACACAAAAGTATATTCGTGAAATGACCTGGGGAGGAAACAAGACAGCTGGGTCAGACAACAATCCCATGAGTAATCACATACATAGAGCATTCTACTTAAACTTTTTAAAATGGTCATTCTATTGCCTTTGAAATGAAAAACTTATGACAGCATGGTGGCTGAGTGATAAAGCGGATGTCTTCTAATTTTGAGTCTCCGGTTCCAATCTCTGTGCAGACTGTAATTTAAGTCATTGGTTAATATGCATGACTGAATGCATGACGCGTAGGACGTAATCATCTTCTTTTTTTTTTAAGTAACGTCTGTATTATATAAGATAAGATGGCTGAAGATTTTGAAATTTGGGACTTTTAGGGAGGCCTCTGAGTCCTACCAACTCTAATGGCTATCTGACATTAGCTGGGGAAAGTAAAGGCGGTCATTGGTTGTGCTGGTCACAAGACACCCTCGTTAAATCCTTGGCCACAGTAAGACACAAGGAGTGAAAGGGTAGTTTACTTTTTATGACAATCGGTAGAACAAGAAGTGAAACAGAAGCATCACCATGTTTACAAAACTGAGTCTTCACTCTTCATGAAATGATTAAAATAAAAAAAAAAGTAAAGCGTCCCCTTCAGACCTTGCGATCTATGGGGAAGATGATGTTAAAGTCAACGGTTTCTTTGGCCAATGATTATACGAGCAGGGTGTTATGTGGCCAGCATAACGACTGACCGCATTTACCTTCCCCAACTAAAGTCAGGTACCCATTAGACTTTTGTGGACTTGGGGCGCCCTAAGAATCCCGAAATGCTAAATCCCAGTCTTCACTGGGATTCGAACCCAGGACCTCATGTTCAGAAGCCAAGCGCTTAACTATTCGACCACCGCGCCCCCCATTAAACGATTGATTTTGGTTTACATGTTTTTGACCTTCCATCAAAAATGAAATAAAAAAAAATAATAATTAAGCTTCAGTAATTTTGTCCATTTCCCTGTTCACCTGACACTGGTTGGGGAAACTTAAAGGCGGTTGGTCATTGTGCTGGTCACATGACACCCTCGTTAACTGTGGGCCATAGAAACAGATGACCTTTATATCTTCTGCCCCAAAAATCACTAGGTCTGAAAGGAAAATTTTGCTTTTTTACTACCATAGGACCCGGTTACTTTACTGCAATGACCACATAACCAAGCAATTTGACTCTAATTACTACCACACATCCAGACTACTGGACTCAATTTACTACCACAGGACCTTGCAGTTTGACTGTAATCACCAGACTTAAGAAAGACAATATTTGTGTCTGGCTTCTGGACAACTCAATAACTTGATGTTAGGAGAGGTGGAGAAAGATGCAGGGGAGGCCAATGATAACACATACCCCCCCGCCTCCCCTTTCCATGCTTATCTGACAAATACATCTCCAGTGATTCCACCATCCCCCCTATCCCCAATTCTAGACATCTTCAAAGGCTAAGCAACAGTTGAGTGAAAACACAGGAAGTGCAACCACACAGGGAGCAGTGTTTAGACTACCTGCTGGAAGAGCCCTAAAGGTAAGTCATGTGGCTAGAGCCTATTGGTCAGATATAAATAGATTCAAAAGCATTCCTTGAGTTATAACTGTTGCAGCATGGGAAGAAAATGTTTTGTCACACAACAAATGTTCATAGCACAAATTTTATAACCAAGCCAAAAAAGAATAATGTATTCCAACAATATAATGATTCTTGAAGAAGGTGTTAAATGCACTGGAAAAGGTTAAGCCAGTCTTGTTAACTGGGAATTCAGTGTATACAGATTGTTCTATTAAATATCTTGGGCCACTTTGAGTTCCTTCAATAACCCAGCTCCTGGCTATATTATCTGAGCTGAATCAAACCAGCGATTCACAGTGAAAAAAGAATCCATTGTATACAGTTTGTTTTATTAAATACCTTTGGCTACTTTAAGTTCCTTCCATAACCCAGATTCTTGCTTCATATTAACTGAGCTGAATCAAACCAGCAATTCAAAGTGAAATTTAAAGTACATGTTTTAAATCAAACCAGCCATTCACATTAAGTTCAAGCGGTGGAAGATGTACTCACTGTAGTGACATATCGAGAATGGAATTCTGGAGCATCTTGGAGAAATGTCAGCCCTGGGTGTGTCTCTACCACATCCTGAAAGATAGGAAAACAATGATACAAAAGAACTGGCTCTGCAGGACTTGATATTCTAACATTCACTAGAGACTTGCTCCACTCAAATCTACTCATCAATGTACTTCACACTTCTATAAAAAATGCAATGCAATGAGAACCTATTTCAAAACACAAAGCAAAATTATTTTAAAACTTATTCTCGATGATGATGTATCTGGAAGTGGAAACATACCTGTACAAGAGGTTCAAAGTCCTCAAATTCCAGAGATGTGGTTTGTGTCTTGCAGGCCATCTTCATGAACTTAGAGGCATCATCATGACAGGTCTGGAATAATCTGAACAAAACATGAACATACAATTCAAATTTTGATTCTTCCTCAACCTATGTGTGAACTATAATGCAAGATGACATATCATTAAATGAGAAAGCATGAGTTGACATATTATAAATGACAAAGCATGAAATGAGAAAGAATGAAACAACAAAAAATAAAATGACATATCATGAAATAACAAAGCATAAAATGATATATCATGAAATGATATAACATGAAATGATAAAACATGAAATGACATATCATGAAATGATATAACATGAATAGATAAAACATGAAAGGACATATCATGAAATGATTAGCCTATTAGACATTGGTATTTAATTATTTTGTTTGATATCAAATAGAGGAAATAACTTCTACACTATTGAGAGACAGTTGTAAGTATGGAGTTCTTTCCCATAGATACACTTTAAAAAAAAAGAAAAAAAGAAAGGATTTTTTATATTTAGAAGTCATCCAGTGTGATCATAATTATCTTTACAAACTAAACAGGATCCTAAGAACTTATATAAGTAGAGAAAAAAATGTTCCTATTGCACCACTTTTTAAATTGTATTTTAAACTGTGCACAAGACAACTCACTTTTTCAGCAGTACTGATAGGCCCTGATATGTTATACAACCATCCTTGGTACCCCCAGCAGCTCGAAACAGTAAAATCTTCCAGTACAAAGGAAATCCACAAGCCTGAAATGGAAGATACAATAGATACAGAGGATGCCAGGAGAATCAGTTATACACTGGTGTAGAAGGTAAGATGATACATTGAACTTTTCAGTAAGATAGACTACATGTGAAACAAGAAAGCCTGGTCTTAAGTATTCATAGGTGGGCTTACAAAAATATTTGGTGTAATTTACATAACTATTACCAGTTTGCAAAAGTAAACATTGTAAATTGATTACTATTATTTTAATTATTAATTAAAATCTTTTAAAAATATCTTTGATTATTTTTTAAAATATATATATGAATTATCTCTCTTAGAAACATTAAGGTCTTAGATATTTTATATATAAACAACTAGAAGCTATAGAAACTAAACTATTTGAGAGGGAAAAGGCTGTTTGCAGTGACGGATGAACCTATAGGCAACATAACCTATAGCTAATGGCCCTGGTGGCCCCCAAACATTGTTTTGAAAAATAAATAAATTGACTACAAGGGGCACCATATCTCAAATAGCTTCGGGCCTTATCTAGCCTGAATCCGGCATTACGCATTTCTTCATCAGATTATAAACAACATATACCAATAAAAAGAAACTGGTTGAAAGGTTTATTGTCAATAGTTAAATGAAGCCGGGGGAAACATAGACTTGCGAAGGGAAAAGATCATCTCTCCAGACGTAAAATGCTAAAATGCCACGCATATGAAGCCACATGACAATAGCAGCTGACACCACTGGTAAACATGACAACATTAGCCGACACCACTGGTAAACATGACAACATCAGCCGACACCACTGGTAAACATGATAATATCAACCAACACCACTGGTAAACATGACAACATCAGCTGACACCACTGGTAAACATGACAACATCAGCCAGCACCACTGGTAAACATGACAACATCAGCCAACACCACCAATGGGAGCAGAGAAGTACACTCCAGATAAGGCCGTTGGGTACACAGGGCGTCCCTAAGGGGCACATAGTAAAGTACAAAGAGCTCGATGCTCCAATCTGTTTGTCATTTTCTATGTTGAACTCCTTGGTTGCATGGCACGGACCCGCCGAACTCTACACACCTGCCCATTGCATGTCTGAGTTCTGTCCTCATCTTCGCTTATATCATAAAAGATTTAAAACATCAATCATTGTTTATGGTTTGTATGGGTTGCGTGTGTGTGTGTGTTTTCAAGGTGATTACAAAGAAAGGGGGCATTTATTCTTAGCTGATAAAGAAAGAGAGCATTAATTGTTAGCTGATAAAGAAAGGGAGCAATAATTGTTAGATGATAAAGAAAGGGAGCATTAATTGTTAGTTGATAAAGAAAGGGAGCATTAATTGTTAGTTATACAGAATGAAACGGGATACGCGGCACTGTCGTAAGTTGTGTTCCGTACGCCAGACGATTCCATGATGCCAGGGTGTAAAGACATGTTTTTATGATGAATTAATTTTGTTAAAATATAAGTTTATTTCATTTCAAGTTAAAATTGATTACATTGTAATAGAAGTTTTGTTTAGCTTTCTTCACAAAAGAAGTTTATTAAAGTTACTTCAAGTTCTATAAGTTAAAATATAATACGCCTATAGCGGTTTAGTTGTCCACCAACAGTTTGGTTCTCTAAGACAACGACCATTTAAAACAATGGGTACTCAGGTATCATGTATATCCCTCACAGGAAGTCCTTCTTTGGATCATCAAAAGGAGAATGGATGGGAAATGGGTGCCCAATGACGTCAATGGAGGGAAACATATTTTGTTGTTTCTTGACTACAAGTTTCTCTCGAGTGCGCCTGTGGAGATTGGGAGAGTTAAAGATTATCTTTTAACTCCAGCAAAGGCTTAACTGACAAAAAAAAATGCTAATTAAAAAGCAACACACGTTACACTAATTACTGTTCATTAGTTTTGACTGAACATAATGTTAGCCATACAAACAAGAAAGCAGAATTGTAACCTCGCGGTCTCAGTTAATGTTGTCAACATGGACAGTGAAAAAAAAAACGAATGCACACGGGGTTGAGCTATAAATAGTACATGAGTGAAATGAACGAAGGCGCCAAGTGACACAATTGTAGCGCGCACTTCTTATCTTATCTTATAGAATACAGACGTTACTTCAAAAAAAGAAGATGATTACGTCCTACGCGTCATGCATTCAGTCATGCATATTTACCAGTGACTTAAATTCTGCCAAGTCACTGGTTTTCCTGGCTAGCTCAGGCAAACCATTCCATGCTCTAATGGCACTAGGGAAGAAAGAGCATTTGTACAGATTTGTCCTAGCATATGGGACGAAGAATGTGCCTTTATTTTTGTGTCTTTCTGAGTATTTTATTAAGTTTTGTTTTTGTATTTGGAGATTATGGTTCAGTGTTTTGTGTATAATTGCTACTTTACTCTTAAGTCTTCTATCCTGAAGGCTTTCTAAATTTAGTGATTTTACTAAAGGTGTTACTCTAGTGAAATGTGAATATTCGTTTGTTATGAATCTCACTGCTCTATTTTGTGTCTGTTCTAGTTTCTTAATGTTTTCTTGAGTTGAGGGGTCCCAAACAGAGGATGCATATTCTATTATTGGCCTTACCAAGGTTAAATAGCATTTTAGTTTTATGTTCTTATTTGATTTATAGAAATTTCTTTTAATAAACCCTAATGCTTTGTTTGATTTTTTTTATAGTTTCATCAATATGGGGATTCCATGACAGTTTTTCATTTATTATAACACCTAGGTATTTTGCGTTTTTAGTCTGTGTTACTGGTTTACCATGAATAAGATAAGTGGAATTAATTTGTTTTAGTTTTTTTGTTACTCTTAATAACTGACATTTTTCTGGGTGAAAAGACATGCTCCAATTTGATTCCCATTTCTGTAATTCATCTAATTCTCTTTGTAAAATTTCTGTATCTTGTGTTGTTTTTATTGTCCTATATATTACGCAATCATCTGCAAATAATCTAACTTTTGTTCCTGAACTAATGCAATTTGGTAAATCGTTTATGTAAATTAGAAATAGTAGTGGACCTAAGACTGTTCCTTGGGGTACACCTGAGTTTACTGTTATTGGTGTTGATTTAGAACCATCTATTATTACAGTTTGTTCTCTTCCTATCAGAAAATCTTTAACACTTTATCCGATATAACGAGATTACACAGCAAACAGAACGTCCACAATGAGATTACAAAGAGAGTTTGTGATTTCACAAAAACTTCAATGCGGCTTCCAAAGAGTCCGCTCGTGGATCATCTTATCGGTAAGCAATGCAGGTAAGAGGCAGGTTTCAGAAGCTAAAAAATGCAAATAAACAAGAGAAAGGTTTCAGAGACTATGTTTTCGGCAGCGGATTTCCTTTTGGTCTCCAATGTATATCTCCCGGCCTTTATAAGTGACCTCCAAAAGTCTCGTCCTGAAGCCGCCATAAGTACCAATATTCAATCAACTGATTGTTTGGAAGATATGGTTCAGGTTGAGCCTGTTGTAACGTGATTAAATTTGTTGAACTACGGAAATAGAGGTCAGTGACAGGCCAATCTCTTATTCACGGCCTACAGAAGAAGTCCTTCCCTTTGGGCAAGTGTCCAAAAAGCTCATGATATGAAGTGCGATGTGCGAGATCTACAATAAGTTACACGAAACGTTTAGTAAACCTTGTATTTAAATCGGTTATAAACTACGTGTGAACTACATAATTTTTTTTAAAACGAAAATAAAGGCAGAGTAAAGATCGTCTCGTGGACAATGTCACCTCGCGGACAGCTCTCTCTATTTCCTTCATATCTTTATTATTTTAATTGTCTTTGTTAGTCTTTTACATTTGTTGTGCGCATGTTCCATTTCTTTACTGTTTTGACACATTTGGTGTCATTTTTTTCTTCAATATATGAGTTCAACTTGAGTTCAAAGTGAACATGTATGGAAATTTCCATTTTTTTTATCCGTGGGAAGAAGAAAGTGGGTCAAGACATAAGGCTATTTTTAATCCTCACATGGCATCAGCCAATAGAAACTGATAGATCTAATTGGTGATATTTTTTTCCGATTTTTTGAAATTTAAACAGACCAGCGAAAGGACAGACCAAACAAAATTAATATCGGCACTGCTTAAAACCAATTTAAATAAATAATTTTGGGAGATTATATATATATATAACGTTCATACTTGCATCTCACCTATGACTATATGAAACTCATCGTAACAGTCTTGCATCTGATCACCCAACAATTAAACATAGTCGCTCATTCTTAAAGAGAAACTAAGATAGATTTGACACGTTTTAAAATGAGTTTCGATTTACAGAAAATGAATATATTATTCTTTTCATTTCATTTTCAATAATAACTTAGTAATTGATGTTTTTTTTTTCGGACGTATTTTTTTTTCTGCGCATCCAAAACGGTCAAATTTTCATCGGGTTTCTATGTGACGTCACACAAACCTATTAGTCTATTGACGTACTGCATAACGAAAAACCATACAGTAAAATAAATAGATCTTGGTCTATGCAGTTAGATCTACATCAATCTTGTAAGCATCATCCCACAAACACTATCACTTGGTTGTCTTGTCACAACCAACTACACTGACCAGTTGGTTCGAATCAGTCAGACTCACGATCTGTTTACTTTTTGGGACAGGGAGGGGTTTGGGTGAAAATGTTTCTTTTTTTTTTCTTTTTTTCTAGAATTGGATATCTTAATGTTTTTAAATCTCCATCTCTACATATAGAAATGCACCATAGCTATGGACTAGGTTGTCACTAAGCCTAACAGCTATTGTAAGTATGAAGCGTTATACGATTGGTGGGATTTAGATTCGCTTTTAGTATTGACCAGGGAAGTGACGTATGCCTAACCTAAAAACAAAATCTCAAAGAATCTTTTTTTTCAGATGCCAAGAATTTATTATATAATTTATTAAATTTAAATGTTTCTAAGTGTTTAAATACAAAATGGTAAAATGTTTATTATTACAACTTTTTACGCCGAATTCGAATATTTCAATAACTCAAATTCGAAAAATCATCGGCGTTTTCATGTAAGTTCATTCACAGCCAAGCATGCCCTGGAATAGGAAAACATGCTCAAAATGAATGCGCACTAAACAAACCAGATCTAGGTTTAAATCACCAACTCCTATGTTGAAAAAAGAAAAGAACTTCTGAGTGTAAATGGGGGGGGGGGGGGGGTTTACAACTGTTCTACCTGCCGGATCACGTGCCCCTGACACACACACACACTTTCTTTAATCATGTCCGTGGTGCAGGTTTGATGAAAAAAATTATCTGCTAATATTCGTAACCATGGAAACAATTTACGTCACATCGTTAAAGGAGAAATCCAAACACACAGACATGAGCGCTCATTATTACATATAAACAGTCGGATATCAGCCAATTAAAATGATTCTCTAAACTAAGGGAGATAATCGAGAAACCAAAAGTGTGATACACAACAAATGCTACAAACCACGTGTAGGAAAAGAAATATCGGCCGGACTAATAAATCAGCACCAGTGATGGTCAAATTACGACCCGTGGGCCAACTCTGGACAAATTCGGCCATTATAAATCTTATAATAATGATTTAAAACTGGAATTACACTCAGTGTAGAAATTAAGCTTTGATACGATATAATATTCGTTTCCTTTTGAACGTATAAAGTGTTCGAAAAATAATATATTAATGATATTTATGCCACAAAGTTCTTATTGATGATATTTGGGGGCCCAACTTAAATATTTCATGGAAAAAAGTTCTTATTGATGATATTTGGGGGCCCAACTTAAATATTTCATGCAAAAAAGTTATTATTAATAATATTTGGGGGCCCCAACTTAAGGATTTCAAACAGAAAGGCTCCATTTGACAAACACCGGGCGAAAAAAAAAGACGTTTCATCACTGCCTTGCAGCTATTTACAAACATGGAAGCCTTCGGGAGTCAAATCTGACAGAGCCTGCAATGCCAAACTGTAACGGCAATGGCTGTTCCTTTGGATACATCAGCTGTGTGGGCGACATTGTTCCGATGCCACGACCTCTGACGTGGTAACGACTATTGGTGTAAACTGCCCACTTGTTACGACATCGCATGTTAGTGTAAGGCCTTCTATAACGATTGGTCTCCCTTAACGTTTTGTTGCTGAGAAATGAAGATGTATGCAGCCGCACTCAGCAAAAGTGTCAAAACAATTTAAAAAAACAAACATATTTAAGGTCAAAAAGAAAACCAAGAAAAGCTGGATTGACGGATTAAATGTGACACTATAAGAAGAAAATGATTCCACGCCACCTGGAGTCAGATCCAGCAACAGGGCATCTCCTATAAGATAAAAGTTAAGTTTGATAAAGCAACGTATCGTCTGCTAGTGTTACAGGATAAGTTAAAGTTTGATAAAGCAACATATCGTCTGCTAGTGTTACAGGATAAGTTAAAGTTTGATAAAGCAACATATTGTCTGCTAGTGTTACAGAATAAGTTAAAGTTTGATAAAGCAACATATTGTCTGCTAGTGCTACAGGATAAGTTAAAGTTAAATCTAAAAACAGATCGTCTGCTAGTGCTACAGGATAAGTTAAAATTAGATCTAGAAACAGATCGTCTGCTACAGGATTAGTTAAAGTTTGATGTAGCAACATATCGTCTGCTAGTGTTACAGGATAAGGGTTAGGGTTAGTTTCATAAAGCAACATTTCGTCTGCTAGTGTTACAGGATAAGTTAAAGTTTGATAAAGCAACATATCGTCTGCTAGTGCTACAGGATAAGTTAAAGTTTAATCTTTCAACAGATCGTCTGCTAGTACTACAGGAAAAGTTAAAGACTGATCTAGTAACAGATCGCCTGCTGGCCGTAGTTTAGGCAACACTGAACTACACAAATTTAATCAGAGACAGCGGCGTATCTAGGTTACTCATTGATCTAGATTCTAGATGATGTTATAGATGCCTTTGCTGCACACATGAGGCCATATGAATTGAGATTTGTCACTTGTGCATTATCTCGCCAATAAAAATCAGTATTATTCATTAAAAGAGTCTTTTTTGTTAATTTTACTTATATACAGAAACAGTTGGAATTTAGACATGTATTTATTAAGTACATTATCTTAAATCATTATGTCGAATGTCCAAATGCAGAAGCCCCTAAAAAGGTCAAGCCCCCCTTGCTCGCTAATTCCTAGCTACGCCACTGATCAGATATACTGTTTTTGCCCAATACATTGTTAACTGTAAACTCTCAACTTCCCCTAGAAATATTCACGAAGAAAAAAAAAACCAAGAATAACATAAACATGTTCAGAGCAAGAAAGTTTAAGAAAGAGACTTATAGAGAAGGAAAAAAAAACATAAACATCTAAAGCCAGGTCTTACATCTCCTAATCTAAACAAAGGAATGCCAGATTGGTTTTGTTGTCATTGCTATCAATGCGATGTGTGCCATATATCTATTAGATGTCTGACAACTTTCCCATGTTTTAACACAACACCTAATGCTACGGCGGCATACCAAACACACACACATAGATATACATTTGTATACATATCCCCTTATCATGTGATATACGAACGAGCAGGTACTGTAGTTTCTTAATGTCATTAAATCTAAATATAGATATTCTTATAGTAAATAAAGAACGATAATATATCTATACTTATCAGATTGGAGAAATAAAATCAAGTTAAAGAATAAACTTCGTGAATAAATATAAACCTTTAAAAAAAAAAAACAAGATTGTTGTTATTCTACACAAGGTATTCTCTCTACAATAAGGAGAGCAGTGTAAACTATTTATACACTATACCGGTTAAAACTATCTGTGGCTGAGTACATGCAGACCACTTAGATATAAACATGGCATGTAAAAAAATAATTTTAGCAGCACAAAAGTATAATTGCAGTTGTAATATAAACACCAAAAAGGACTCAAATAGCGGACATAGGCCCGGCCCATCGCTTAGAAGCGACCAGAAAAGTGTAGCATTGTTATTGATGGTTGTTGACTTGTGGCACCAATTAGCTGGTAGATAACTAAACCGCTGTAGGCGTAATCTATCTTTACTAATTAAGATTCAAATAACCTGGGAACTATGCTTAAAACATTTTTTATAATAATACAGACAAAATCAACCTGTGATAAAATGAAATAAACGTTGTAGATTTAGTGATAATATTTTTTTAACAAAATCTAACTCACTACAATAACACAACCTTACAGTATCACGTTCTGAAGTCAGCTCCCTAAGATCAACTAACGACAATGCCAACTATGTTGCATCATGCACAACCAATCGCTAACCTCTTACCACCGTCGCCATAGGAACACACAAACACGCCTACTTTGCTTTTGCCTAAGGCCGGCCCTGCTTCAAATATTTTTTCTAGACCTAACCAATTATAATTCCGCTATCTTGTAAATATCAACCCATGTATATACAAGGTTCAAATTTGCAATATAAATGAGTACGTACTAGACTCCTTAAAAAATGTACATACAGCCACAACTTACCTTGGTAATAGCCGCCATTTGCTGCTTGTAGGCCTTTCCCCCTTCAAAAGCGCTGAACTCCTGGGCCACCCTCTGCAGGATGACCTCCAGCTCGGGCCCGGCGCCCGGTTTCCCCGAGGGGAAATAAAACTGTGGGATGTGAACACTGTACGGCTGCTTGCTGCCCCGCTGGCTGTGCTTCTTCTGCCGGTTCTCCTTGTTGCTCTCCCGGATGTCTCCGGCAAACTTCTGGGGCACAACTTTCGTGTCTGGAGATTCTGCGCAAGGATACAAAACACAAAAAAGTCCAATAAACCTACATGGAAATGGTAAATGGTGACGCGAGTAGTCAAGTGGCCAGCACAAAGACCAAGAGCCTAGACTGGCCCTAGACTATAGAATAGTTGAGTTAGTTGGATCCCTAAATTTCAAATATCGCAGCTTCAAGAGGGATTTCAAGCTGATCGACTTTGTTGGGAAGCCATGCTATATGCCACCTCCCAGCATAAAACGCAAAAACAACACCGACAAAACTCACAAGAGAAGTGTTAGGCACTTGAGTATAGAGACGCACCATAGTTGACGGATTTTCGTGACGTCATGAATAGTAGGGTTTGACTTGTTGATGGGCGTGTTATTCAGTTGGTGCTAGGACTTCAAGGTGACAACATTGTATTAAGATAAGAAAAGATCATTTTGATTGGTATTAAACATCATTCAAGTTTCTAAAGTCTGGGCCATGTTCTTGAGTAGTTTTAAACGCATCTAAAACGCGTTTAAAACGCGGGGAAAGGCCTATATATATATATATATATATATATATATATATATATATATATATATTCCTCAAAGTAAGAGTTCAAACGAGCAACACGCAACAAGTAATTGGAAAGATCCCATGGCGCACGCACGCGTTGTGAATGGACCCAATCCGCACTATTTCATTCACAAAATAGCAAAGACATAAATAAATATAGACTGGAAAAAAGGAAGTAACTTCGTGTAACTTGAAAACACATGTTATATATCTACTATTGAATTATGATTTCTAAATTATAAATAAAAAAAAAAATTGCATGATCCTCAGTCTTAGAGATTAAACACAATTTATAGACATAAAATAAAGTACACACAATTGTAATGCACACATTTTTGTTTCATAAAACTCTCTTATGAATTTGTGTAGCGAATGGAAGGGAGGTTAAAAAAGTGGAAGCCGGATGAGATTATATTGTGTCGTAAGACTCTTGAAACTAGAACGACAATACACAGATAGATACTACTCTCAGGTTTGATTTTAGCGCGAGAAATCTGTTATATCATGTTATAAAATGGTTCAATTTAATAATTTATACACCTAAAAATTAGCACGGGTCCAAAGAAAGTTCGGGACCCACTGTGGTCGCATATGTTGTTGTATTTTTTTATTCATGAATTCACTTATAACAAGTTAATGGGAAAGTCCCATGGCTCGATTATAGAACTTCTCTTCGCAGATATAGTTTTATGCTTTAGCACATGAACATACCAATTATAGTCCATTTAATCAAATTAACATTCAAATTTGTTTTTCTAAAGCATTGTTACATGAGTGCAGCTATATTCTTAAAATCGCGTAAATTAAGGTCAATTAGCCATCTTCATAGTATTTTTCATTCATGAATTCACGCATTCGCTTTACTTATATCAAGCAATTGGGAAGATCCCATGGCGCCGCATGTTGTGAATGGGAAATAATATATCCAAATCCGCACTATTTTCATTCACAAAATAGCATAGCATTTTTTTTTTTACTTTAAAAAGATTTTAATAATGTCCGGAAATTTTCAGGACTTTTTCGACCGGCGGCATAGCATTAATAACATTTCAGGAGATTTCCAGGGGGCTCCTGGTAAATCAAGAGGCCGTGGGAAATCTGTTATATGTGATAAAATGGTTCAATTTAATAATTTATACACCTAAAATTTAGCACGGGTCCAAAGAAAGTGCGATACCCACTGTGGTCGCATATGTTGCAGTGCCTAAGGCCTGCCTTGGAAAAAAGCAGCGTATGATATGCCGCCGGTCGACTAGTATATATATATAATTCTCATCTTCCCAAAGTTCGAGCAAAAAAGCAAGAAAGCAAGTAAAAAGGGAAGATCCCATGGCGCAGCATGGTGTGAATGGAAAATGGTGTGAATTTGTGTAGTGAATGGAAGGTTAAAAAAGTGGAAGCCGGAAGAGATGAACAGGAAGAGAGATGAAATTATTATGTCTACTTAATTTGTCATTATATTAATATTGTGTCGTAAGACTCTTGAAACTAGAACGACAATACACAGATAGAGTCTACTCTCAGGTTTGACTTTAGAATTACTTTAATTAATATCACAAATTACGTTAAAATAATAATTTCACTGGCTTCCTGTTCATATCCTTCTAGCTTCCCCCTTTTAATCTCACTTCCATTTTCAATTTTTAACTATATATTTCCGGATATTTTTTTATACTTTACTTTTACTTTACAAACGATTTTAATAATTTCCGGAGATTTCCAGGACTTTTTGCAATTTCAGATTTCCATGAGCTCCTGGTAAATCAAGAGGCCGCGAGAAATCTGTTATATGTTATAAAATGGTTTAATTTGATAATTTATACACCTAAAAATTAGCACGGGTCCAAACGGCTTTAAACGTTATAAATTTATTAGTAGTTAGAAAACTAAGAAATCCATCACTGAGTACGAGCACTTATTTTTTTTTTAACAAAATAAGCACTGTGTGTGTGTGAATATATATATATATATATATATAAGAATACTCTCCCATGTTAAGTTTGCCAAGGGAAATGAGAGAACGGGAAAAAGAATTGAAGGGGCGCGATGCATCAACAAAGGAAACAACTTCAACAGATCTCACTAGATAGATGTAAACTATGTGTCGGCAGATTTAGACCAGCGGCATCCTATCCAGAGGGCAATGAATGTCCCGCGGTGCGCTGCCAGAACTATTCTACTGACTAGAAGGAAGCAACACCGATGAGAACCTGATAGCTCTGCCCACTCCCCTTCTCCGGAATGTCAATAACGTTTCTGTACCAAAGAGAAGTGTAGCAAGACGAAAAGTGGCGATGTTTTGTTTCAAAGCACTGGAGCAAGTTTGTAAGAGAGTGACTTTGCCACAGACACACTAGATTGACTAGACTCGCTCCATTAAAGTCTCAGGGAGTCTCAAATTAATGTACGCGCGTTTAAGAAGCTAAGAATGGGAAACTGGACTTGTCTGAAACGGGAAGATCGTTAAGTGTCCGAGACTGTGGCCGATATCTGTCTTAAAGCAGATTCAAATGTTTAAACTGCGTCTCTTCGAAGTGTCGCTGTGTGCAACCAACTCATAAATACAACCCACATGTAATACGTCCGAGACAGACACTATGGCATGTTCTGGGTAACTGAACAGAACACCAGAACACAATGGGGAACACTTACAATGAATTTAAACATCAGCAAAGTAAACACACACACACGGAGGGGAGGTGACTGAGTGGTAAAGCGCTTGCCTGCCGAACCGGGGCTCCCTGGTTCGAATCCTGGTACAGACTGAGATTTTTAATTTCAGGATCATTAAGATGCCTTTGAGTCAGGCAGCTCTAATGGTTACATGACATTTGTTGTAAAAAAAAGTGCTGGCCACATGACACCCTCGTTAACAGTGGGGCACAGAAACAGATGACCTTTACATCATCTGCCTTATAAAATCTAGGAAGTGAAGTTTACTTTTACACACACAGACACAACTATTCAACAACCACTCCACTGATAGCCCCTAGCGCTTGCAACGCTAGTCTCACCTTTATGTAATAGCAGTCTAGCGTTGGGTGTTGGAGGCTGTGGTACCTCCTCCTCTTTAGCGACCACCTTCCTGTTTGTTGGGTACACATCAAGGCCAGCGTTGAGGAGATTGTCTCCATTGTTCGGAACGATGGCGTCTTTACTCTGCCGCTTGATCACCTCCGGGATACTCGCTGGCGTCACCCCAATGTGGTTACCCACTTCTTTGTCCTTGTTGATGGAGAGGACTGGCTGAAAGAAGGGAAATACAAGCATTAAGTGAAGAGCTATGCAGAAATTATTCAAAACATCGCAAAGGGAGAAAATTGCAAATTTGACGCCAAGACCAATGAAAAATCTCTCTAGTATTAAGTCTATAGAAGATAGACAACAAACTCTCTCTAGTATTAAGTCTATAGAAGATAGACAACAAACACAACTTAGATCTAGAACTGAACATATTCTGCACCCATCATCACTAATCATTTATAGACTCTGGACCTCTTAACGAATTAATTTGATTGATTTTCATACGTGTTACATTTATGTATAAATGTTCATCTTGGAAGAGTTAAAATGTCATTATCAAAACCTTACACAGGACTGTGTTACTCGAAACTTAAGAGGAAATGTCCTACACATGACTGTGTTACATTGCACTTTGATCGTTCCCCCAGTTACAGCATCCAGCGACTTCCATTTACAGCGAGCAAAAAAAAGGTGTTCATCCCTATTATTATATCTAGATTTACCAGTATCTTCATATAAAGCGATAGAAAGCTGTCCATCGAGATGATAGGCACATTTTTAAAAAATTCATTATGCTAGAATAAATGAGTACAAGTAATCGTTCATACTTAATGCTATTAGAGAATGGAATGGGTTGCCTGAATCAGCCAGAAAAAAAACAGACTTATCAGAGTTTAAGTCACTGAATAAATATATGACTAGATTGCCACGTGAAGTTACGTCTGTAATATATAAGATAAGAAGATAAGAGGATAGTCAACAAAACAACTGTTTGAAAACATCGCCAGTTTGCTGAAATTATGGAGTACAATTAATGACCCGTATATTAATTTAACAAGTTGAATAGCTTTTATACGTTTATTATTATAAGACTGGACTACAATAACACTATATATATATATATATATATATATATGGTTAGATTTATATATATATATATATATATATATATATATCTTCGGATTCGAAGACAAGCCTATTATTATTATATATATATGTATGTATATAAGACTGACCCATATAACACAAACATGTCTAGTCCTAAGATCCCAACTCCTTGGATCACTGGTATTAACCTTTATTGGCCTGGGACTATATGGTCGCAAACAAATCGTCCACTCCAAAGACACTGGTCTTCTGCGCCTTCATCGTGCACTGCGGGCGGAAGTTCGAAGGACCGGATAGTACTACATACGAGCGGTAAATACCGAGATTTCACTGAGTGGTAAAGCGCTTGGCTTCAAAACCGGAAGCCCCGGGTTCGAATCATGGTGAAGACTGAAATTTTTACTTTCGGGATACTTAGGCCAAACAGCTAAAATGGGTACCTGACATTAGTTGGGGAAAAGTTAAAGCAGTTGGTTGGTCGTTGTGATGGCCACATGACACCCTCGTTAACAGTGGATCATAGAACAGACGACCTTTAAATTAATTGCCTGTTTTTTTTT